>APFE030379464.1:0-12210 GCA_000404065.3 Pinus taeda
GATGCCAGGAACTGAAGAGAGCCCGGTGAGATTGGAGGGACTTCGAATGGTGGCAATTCGAAAACGGAGGATCCGGCATAAGCCTGAGAGGAACAATGGACGGCTAGCGGGGCGGAGGGCGGGAAATGATGGATGACTGGGAGCTCTGGCGAATACGAAGAGGATGCGGAAAACTGAGGACGGTTTGCGAAACTAGGGTTTCCAAAAATGACCTTATCCGGTGATGGATCAACCGAATAGTCCACCGCCTCAATCTCCCTAGAGTCGTCCATAGCTGTCTCCAGATCAGCGATCGATAGTGATGGCGAAGAATCCAATGGTGGAGCAGTGACTGAGGAAAGCCAGATCCGAGTCCGCAACGGTGAAACGGTGACTGTGGTAAGACTGCGTAAAAAGATAAAAAACTCTTATCTTCCACGCGCTTGCGGTCGCCACGTTGATCTTCAGCCGAGTCCTTTTCACGAGCGCTCCATCCCTCGAGTGGTCCTTTGATTCATTTGACCATGTTATTTTTTATTTGTATTTATTTTATATTTTTTTTTCCAAAAAGAAAATACGGATTAAATTTTATTATTTTTTATTAATATTAAAATTTATTTATGGTTTTAATCTTATTTTCGAATAATTGTTTTGGATATTCTACTTTGTAACTGCTTGATTGTGCTACTTCAAGGATATGCTAGAGGTTGCAAGATAATTTACACAATTTAATCTCTTAATGGTCAGCCTACCGTTTAGTGCCAATAATAACTCACACATATGGCATAAAGTTGTCTGGATTACTTAATGACCATCTTTGAGTTATCTGCATACCTTGTAGTGGTAGTAATAAGTGCACTAATTATAATAAAGTTGTTTATATGTAAGTTTTTTATTAGAATCTTGCGGAACAAATTGTAGAGATATCTTGATTTGTGTTATTTAAGTTGGTTTTTTTATTACACAAATAGATTTAGGACTGTCAAAAATGTAAGATTCCCAATAAGTAATAACAATCTTTAGAATTCGCTATAATGCATGTATTTACAATGAAAACATTCCAGAAATCAATTTTCCAAAACACGAAACATAAATTAAACCAAAAATAACATCCATTTTTTTTTAATTAATAACTATAAATAATACATGTGAGAGTCATTAACCTAAAAACACTTGCCAATAAAATGCAAGAATACTCATTAATAAAATCGATCAATTAAACTTTGAAACACACTTGTGGACCCTGAATAAATCCACCCAACAAAGATCATAACTGGGTTTTCGTCGCACGATCAAACTAAAACTCGCCACAAAAAATTATCAAGGAAAACAAATAAACTCTATATAAATATTAAACCTAAACTCAAACTAAATAAAGTCCTTGTATCTCCGAACCGCTAATAAAAAAACTATACAAATAACTCTCTTCTTAAAAACTATACAAATAACTCACTTTCTTCTTTATTTATTTATTTACTTATTTTAATGACGTTTCTTTCTTCATAACGATTCTAAATCAATTATTCCCGTTTTCAACTTTCCCGTAGGAAGACGAAAACACCAATCAAGGACCAATAGAATATATGTCCATATCATTGATTTAGAAGACGGTATGAATTTAATGTGGCTATATTAAATAATTGGTGATTTTTCGAACTCGTCTCACTAAATTAACGAAAGCTTGTACTGGGCTTGGAATTTCAAATTTTTTTTCACTGTCATGGCGTTTTTCTATTTTTTTTACCTTTTGTTTTACGTTTTAACTAAATATGTGAGTGTCACGGAAAACTCTATTTTAACAATTTTTGTAAATTTATTCCACAACACACAATAAGTCATCAAATGGAGGCTGATAATCACTGTTATTTATAATGATTCTTGTTAGATTGAAATTGCAGATTTGTAGTCTATCAGATTTCTAGCTCAGATTTATGGTGGGACCATTTAAACAATAAAATCTTTGCAAAAAACCTACAATCCATAGACTATAAATAAATTATCTAGTGAGATTATTTATAAATCGTGGACTATAAATAAATCGTCTAGAGAAAATACAGAAAAGTTATGCAATAATAAACAGTGATTATACTTCATTAAAAGTCAAACTTTCTCCAGAAACTACAAATTTTTTTATCAATAGGAATATCTCAATACATAGATCCTCCATTAAACATAAACTAGAAGAATTTTCAAAGCTCATGAATCCTTCTTGACTTTGTATCTATCCATATCTCATATACTGCATGCCAATCAACATTAGATGATTCAGGGCCATTCAAAGATACTCTCATTAGAGCATCTATTGTATCCAACCCAAGCCTCAATTTTCTAATGTCCTTCATGATGTTTTGCTTAGAAATCCCCTTTCACAATCCACTGTACTTGCAAGAATAGTGAGGATAGCTTGCCATAATTTCATCATATTAGGATAGGTTTTGTGCCACTGTTTTGTGTTACGAAAGACTTTCCATGCTTCTTTCATAGAAAACCCCTCACAAGCCAGATTTAATGAATCAACAAAAGGGTACAACTCTCTTTTACAAGCTTTAACATCAAATAAAGCTACAATTCCAACATCACTTGATACGGTATGTTGCAAATGTTGAAAAAACTTAATAAACCAATGCTCTAAATTTTTCTCACGACTATGACGCTCTTCTGAATAATAACAAGGGCTGAACAATTTCGCTGCATTAAAAAGATGAAGGTTTGGAAATCTTTCATTCAAAGAGTATATGAGAGTCTCTATATAACCTTCAGTGAGTTGCTGACAACTCTCTTGTGTACCTTCAATACAAGGTTTCATAGATTTTTTCCTCGCTTCATTGGATTCAATATCCATGGCTGAGATAGAGATGTATTGTAACTCATGTCTATCTACAACTTTCCCTTCATCTTTAATATCAATGTATCCATTTTGAGAATCATTTAAAAACTTTGAAAGATAAGTTGTGCCTTCTGCAAATGTCTCTTTTCTCAAAAACCATCTAGATAATGTGCTTATAGTTACTTCAAGAGCCAACCCAATAGTTGTAATGTCTACATTTTCTTCTTGAAAAGTCAAATTCAACTTGTTCAATTCCCCTAGCACATCAGCAAGCATATGTAAACAAAACTGGACATAATATATTCTCGTCTTATCATACCAAGATGAAGTTTTTTTTTTCATTTTTCCACAAAGTTAAAATTGCTGGCATAAGCTTCACAAGCCTTATAATAACTTCCCCCCTAGATAACCATCTCACTGAATGTATTTGTAGAACATCAAGAACATCAATTTGCATGACTCTAAGCAAATCATTAAGTTCGCTATTTCTCTTTGGAGAGTTTTGAACCCATGAATACACTTTGTTTGCAATTTTTTCAACAAATAATAACTCAGGGAATTTCTTAGAAGCATCTGCTGCTGCTAAAGACTCACGATGAGCCACACAATGAACTGTAATAAGGTTTGGATTGTTCTTTTTAAAAAATGAAACAAAGCCATTTTCATGTCCAATCATTGCTGAAGCTCCATCTGTAGAAACAACTATCAAATCTTTATATTGAAGGCCTCTAACATCTATTAATTGATTGACACTATCATATATTGTTTTTCCTTTTCCATCTACTACATCTTTGAGCTTCATAAACTGCGAGATAGGTGGCCCGAGACCTTTTGAGTCTAAATATGTTGCATAAATAACAAGGTGTTGCTCTAAGGTTCGATCAGTGCTTTCATCAACCATCAATGAGAAGAAAGGACTTTCCAACATATTTTTTATCTGAATCTGTTCAAGATGTTTTGATATGCAATATCTAAAATCATTTGCAGACTTACGATCAGTGTATGAGGAGTACTCTTGAGACTTTGGCATATTTGGAGTTTTTGCATCCATTAGAAATTTGCAAAGCTTCTCATACTTTGATAGAGATAAATCTTCTTGACAAGTGAAATATGATATTTTCATTGTAGAAATCACTCTTTCCTTATTGGCATCTCTTATCTCTCTAATATGATCTGGAATTGGTTTCAACTTTCCCTCTAATGCATTAATCCATCTTTCCTTAGCATCTTTATGCGCCCGTGATTTTTCATGAGTAACAAGAGCATCATGTTGTAATGTGGTGCAACCATTCCCTAAACCCCATGGTCCATTCATCTTATACTTCTCACAATAGTTACACTTCATAGTTATTTTATCATCAAACCTCACATAATTCAACCAAACAAACTTATTTAACCATTCCATGCGAAATTGTTTTTTTGTTTGCACTTTCATTTCCGAATTATCACCAACCTCTTCTTCAACTTCATTTGTTTCTTCATCTACATCATGTTCAGAAGAACTTCCAAAAATTTCATGTAATTGTTGTTCCACGTGAGCATTATGGGTTTCTTCAAGTGTTTTTGAATTCTGTTGAGTCTTAGAAGTTTTCCCTTTTGTCCATCCATACATTTCCCCAATTGTAACTTGTATCTTTCTCTTTTGAGACATTTGTAGGTTTGTGACCACCTGTATAAAATATATATAAACTAAAATTCATTAAATCAAAAATGAATATAACAATGGACAACATTGTAGAATAAATAAGCAGAACATAAATATATCTGAAAATGAATTTCAGCCTACTAAAATTTGCATCCCAAATATGCGACACACCAAACAGAGACTCCAGCACTATCAATTTATATATTAAACAGTGTAAAATTTATATATTAAATAGAATAAAATCTATTTATTAAACCGTATAAAGTTTAAACAATAATTTGAAAAGATTCACAAAGATCTTAGGGGGTAATATGTGGCAAAGGACCCCAAAGGGAGTAGTTTTTTTTGCTGGTGGTAATATTATATATTGGAGTGAATTTAGCAAAATTTCCATAAAAAAAACAAACAGTGAGTTAAACTAGCACTCTAAATTCTACCTAAAAATTTATACTAACAGTGACCTAACTATGACTTATCACACAAGTACGAAAACTCTTGATCGAAAAAACAAAAGTGAGAAGCCTAAGAACTACAATTACGCCATGACGGAATTCATTTCTATAGTCCCAAGCTCGGGCGTTCTAACTTATCAAGTCTGGTCAATGTATTACTTTTGTACGTTAGCCATTATTGAATTTGAGCTACATGTTTTGGTATGCCGGGATAAAACCATAAGTGACAGAAAGGGGCCGCAGCGAAGTTTGAAGTTTCGTTGAGCACATGCGAGCAGCCCTGTACAAGAGATAATCAACTCTTCCCATCTTCGCTGAAGGCACTGTAGGCAAAGTTCAGTCTTTTACCCTGTTTTTTTCGAAAGTTCCACACTCATGTCTCTAAGCAAAAACTCTCAGAAGTATGGTCAAAACTCTAAATAACAAGCTAGACCTTTAACTTCCGACAAAGTTCCTGTTAAATATGAGAACAATTTGTTATGTCAGAGGTCACTCTGAATTTCCCCTGTTCCGCGCAAATGCAAGCAATCCCCATCAAAATTTATAATGTTGTTGCTGCTGCTGCTGAGAATTTTATTGGTTATATTCATTATCCCCATCTGTGGATCAGAGATGGACACAACCACATCTATTTAATTTTATTGAATCAAACTATTTTTATCTGCAAATATTAGTTCAGGGTGTCATCTCAAAATGATTATTTTTCAGAAGATAATGTAAGTTTGAGAATCATACAGTACTGGCTTGAGTGGTAGAGTAGTAACAATATTTGTAGGTCACACACCAAAAATTGAAGCAGAACACTGGTATCCCACTTACTAGTGTGGAAGCAAGTTCTCAGCCATGTGAGTCCCACTTAAAATTTTACAGGGAAATGGTAAGGACTTTGTTACCCACCATCCGAAATGCTTAAGTGCATAGAGTTAAACGGAGGTTTGATTCCAAAAAGTATTGTAAATTTACATGGAAAAATTGTTTGGGAAATTGTAAAATTGTAAACTTGCAAGGAAATATTGTTTGGGAAATTGTAAAATTATAGAAAATTTTGACACGAAAGTAATCATAACCCTTGCCCTTGCAGAGAACTATGGTGAACCTGCACTGGATAGCAGCGAAGAAGCAGCAGTATACGAAGTCCTGGAAGCCATTAATCCAGAAATAAACTGGAAATCCTCTTATCCAGATAATCTATGTACGGGTGGGCCTCATGGAATCGTTTGCGACATTGACAAAGACAAGGAATGGCACATTGTAGAAATTAATCTTGGATGGGTTTCAGAGTACTCCAATAATCCCATCTGTGGCAGGAATGCTTCCTTTAGCCCTTCGATTTTAAAGTTCCCTCTCCTGAGGAAGCTTTTCTTCTACAAATGTTTCACCTCTGATGCTCAACTCACTGTTATTCCTCCATATATATGGACTTTAGGAAGCCATCTTCAAGAGCTCATTTTCCAAGATAATCCCTCTCTGTATGGAATCCTGAGCGTTGATATTGGCAATCTGGTAAGACTAAAGAGACTCATTTTAGCAGGGACAAATGTTGGAGGAGCTCTTCCTGCCGAGATTGGGCGTTTGAAAGGACTTCAACAGCTTGTTTTGAGTGGGAATTTGTTCAATGGTTCGATTACTAGTGATGTTGGTGAGCTCCAGGATTTGGTTATATTGGATTTGAGCAGAAACAGGCTTGATGGGCAAGTTCCTAGAGAGCTTGGAAAACTTAAGAAGCTATCGAAACTGGACGTGAGCTTGAATAAATTAAGTGGCATTATGCCAGATAGTTTGGGGCAGTTGGGAGGTTTGCTGATGATAGATGTAAGCTATAACAATTTTTCTGGGGGAATTCCATCGTTTCTGAGAAGAATGCCAGGTTTGAGAGATATTCATCTCAGTGGCAATCCATTGGGTGGATTGATACCTGATTTCTGGGACAAATTAAGTGGGTTGGAAAGTATTGGGCTGTCCAATGCAAACCTCGCTGGGAGGATTCTTGAAACCATGGGTAAGTTAAAGAATCTGACCTATTTGGCTCTAGATAGGAATAGGCTTCTGGGTACCATTCCAAGAAACTTGGGTAGCCTTCCTGGTATCTATAACATGGATTTGAGTGGAAATTTGCTGACAGGACCGGTACCTTTTTCTGCCGAGTTCATATGGAGATTGGGAAACAAGCTTCAATTGAAAGAGAATCCTGGGCTGTGTGTTGATGCAGATTTGGGGAGCCTAAATGTAGTGGTTTTGAATCTGAGTTACTGCGATGAAATATATTTCTCAAAGCCCATTGCACAGGAGAAACATGAAGTGATACTGAAGTCAGCAACATCAACGTCGGTACAGGCTGCCTGGGGAATTTTACATCTAATGCTGTATGTGTATGTCATCTGCGTGACTGCATTGTTAACAGCTCTATGAAATGCTTATCAGGTGATCCAACTCCATTTTTGTTGGAAAGCAATGTAGATGCAAAGTTTTGATCTCGACTTTTCATAACTAGAGAAATGTTCGCCCCCCGTCACTGTGATCATAGTAGTACTAATGAATATAGGGTAGGGCAATGGCATAGTTATTTTTTGTTTTTCTTGAAGTTCATGACCGCATGGCAACTGTAATGAACGGCCCCTCAACTGTACATTTTGTTAAAGTCATCTGATCTACTTGAAATATATACCGATATTGGCTAAAAGCTTTTGTATTGTTCAAAATTTTCTGTTATAAATTTATTGTAGTATGTGCAGTCAAAATCGAGACTAGCAATTTGGAATGTTACCTGTGAAACTGGAAGTGGAGAGTTGATTTGTTGAGCATCCAAGTTTGCTCATAAATTCCACTCAGACACGGTCAATCCACAAGAGAGGAGCACCACTGCACCAAAGCCGAATGTGCAGAAATCGCCGAATGTGAAGAAACTTTTTCTGCGACGTTGCGATTCACCAGCATAAAACGCTAATTGGCTATAATGTTTGCGTTTTTACAGTAACACGCTCATAAAACGAACCAGTAAAGATAGTTTCTGCGAGCTTCTACGTGTTTAGACTGGATAATCCACTCACAAACTATTGCAGAATTGAACATAGGTCAACTCTTCAAAGTCGCGGAAAGAACACGGCACCGACCGGGAGGTGACCGTGAGTGAGTCACCATACATGAATTGAATTGCAAGTCTTGTCGGATTAAATTTGAGCGACGGATTGCAGCTGGATAGTTAATGGTAAGTACTAGGTAGTAGGTAGTGGGACAGTGAAGCGTTTAAGTTTAAACTGCATTGTGTACTACTGCACCCTGCTGGTCTCAACCAAATAAATAAGGTATTATAAATTTCTACGTTTCACTTCTGAAAGTAGACGTCGTTTTGACGGTTTGCAGAGTATATCACACGTCGAATTTGACGTGGAAATTTTTTCCACTTCCGTCAAATACGTCCAAAAACCAAAAATACGTCCTGTGGGACGTCAAATTCCACTCCAGCATCAACCTTGCAAGCAGATTCGATGACGAACTGTTGTTACTTTCTAGACCTAAAAGCATAAAGCACCGCTTTCCTTTGCCACTGGCTTCTTTCAGTTCTAAAATTCAAGAGGCTAAACACTATCTATCTTTCCGGCTTAGCGGAACTCCTCGCTTGGGGTGACGGAAACGGAAGGATATTTTGATTCAAGCTCTGAACCAAAGCTAATTCTTTTCTCTATGATACCCTCATCGATATCTCCTTAAGCTGATTCAATAACAGCGAGATAGTGAACAAAAACAAGAACAAGAACTGAAACAAGCTCAAAGCTGTAAAGAAATTAGCCTACTATTGACAGGGCAGGGACTAGCTGCCCCGCAGCTCTCCTTGTTGGACAATATGGTTTTCAAAGGGAAGGAAAATGATAAAAAAACAAACTTATTTCAACCCAAATCTTTTTGTAAAGGGTTCGCTGATAGCCAAACATTGTAACAGAGGATCTTCTTGTGATCCAAGTTAATAGACGTGTCGAATCATGTATAAAAGAAAATTATACGTGTCATTACTATAGAAATGTAAATGCGCATGCAAGCAATGTCACACTGTGTGACTGTTCAACGTGCAACCTGCGAAAACATGCAGAGGGGCTCCTGGGGTTTCAATTTAACTCTCCATTCAAATCCCACCTCATCATCTGGTGCGTTTTGGAATTTGAATTTGTGAAAGCTATTACTGTTTGTATTATTTTCTTCTGAGCTCCATGGCTGTTTGAACCAGGGAATGCCAAAGTTATTAGTAGAACAAATTGGTCTTCTCCATGCTCAGAAACATTTTATGCGCATGCAAGCAATGTCACACTGTTCAGCGTGCAAGCTGCGAAAACATGCAGAGGGGCTCCTGGGGTTCCAATTTAACTCTCCATTCAAATCCCACCTCATTATCTGGTGCGTTTTGGAATTTGAATTTGTGAAAGCTATTACTGTTTGCATTATTTTCCTCTGAACTCCATGGCGGTTTGAACCAGGGAATGCCAAAGTTATTTATAGAACAAATTGGTTTTCTCCACGCTCAGAATCATTTTAGTTTCTTTGTACAGTGGGCTTGGAAAAGGTGTTGGATAATGGCTTTTTCCAGAAATTTATTTCAGTTTTTCTATATGGATGGTGGAGGCAAACCTGTGAATATTGATACGGAGCATAGTGGTCTGTATGGAATGGGTAGCATTGGAAATAAAAAATGGTATGTGTGCAAGTTTAATTGTTTTTTTACATTTACATGTTAAATCTTCGAGTTATGTATATCTTCAAGTTTAGTACAAGTAGTTTTAGAAATGAAGCCAATAAATTTTCGTTATTTTCGTCATAATTTGTTAGTACAGAGCTACCCTGTCAAAATGACCGCTTATAGCAAAGCTCTATAGGAAAAGGTTAATTTTGCAAACCATGTAATAGTAATATAAATCAACCCTTCTGTGAATAGTTATGTTGTGCTATGCTCTATAGAAAAATTTAAACTCCCTGCATCAACATCTTCAGAGTTCTGAAATTGTATTTACACCGAAAGAAAAAAGTAATATAATTGTCATTTCAAAACTGTAGGATTGTCCTATACCAGCCTGGCAAGCGGTCATATACTCCCACGGCATGTCGTCCTTTATTAGATTTGTTCTTCTCCAAATTGGGCTCGGATTGGATACCGCAAACTAGATCATGGGTTGTGTATTTTCAACGAATTTCTCCATCCATATAAACGGCTTGCCCTCCAAAATATTCACCAGCTCTAGAGGACTCAGGCAGGGATGTCCTTTGTCACCCTTACTGTTTTTTCTGGTGATGGAAGGACTAAGTCTTTTATTATTGAAGCAAAAATAGTTAGGTAACTTAAAAGGAGGAAAAATAGCACATAAGTTTTAGGTCACGCACTTGTTGTTTGTGGACGAAGTTCTTCTGCTAGGAATGGGAACTTTAAAGGAATCACAGATTTTCCATAATGCCATAAAACTTTTCTGCAGTGCTACAGGAAAGGAAATCAACTTGAATAAGTCTACTTTCCATCAATTCAATGTCAGCCTTGACATCCTCTCGAAATACACTCCTTAATGCCTCTTCACACTCCCTCATTGGAAAATGGCATCAAATATCTAGGCTATTTTGTGAAGCCAAATAATTATCATAAAGAGGACTAGATGTGGCTTATCAGAAGAGTGGAACAGAAAATCAATTTGTGGTGTTACAACTGGCTATTCCTAGGAGGCAGAAAAGTTCCAGTTATTTCTATGCTGGAATATATTCTTGATTACTGCCTAGCTTTATGAAAGATTCCCAATGCCATCCTCACTTTATCAAGCAACTAATGTTCAGATTTCTGTGGTCTGGGAAAAACAGCAAAGACCACTAATGTTAAGATTTCTGTGGTCTGGGAAAAACAGCAAAGAAGGTTTTCATCTCGAAAGATGGGCCTCTCTTTCAACCCCAAAATCTCAAAATCTCACGGAGGATGGGGATTTAAAAATCTGAATTGTTTTGCAAAATCCCTGGCTATGAAAAAATTATGGAGAGGCATATTTGGGGAAAGTCTATGGAGTTCGGTTTTAAAAGAAAAATATCTAAATAGGGTGTCAGTGGTGGATTGGCTCAAGAAAACAAGCCAGGAAAGCTGAGAAAAGAGGCTTTGCTGTATGGAAAGCTCTCATGGATGTTTTCCCCTCTCTTCAATTGGTTAGCTGCCTTCCCCTCTCTCTTCAGTTGGTTGGCTTTGAAGTTTGGGGATGGAAACCAGATAAACCAGATAATCCTTGGAAAATATTCTTCCTAGGGGTCCTGGTGTATACAAATTCTCAAAGGAATTGTTACAAATTTTACACTCTAAAGGGCTATAGGGATATACTATGTGTCCAATATAAAACAATTTCAATCTCTACAGTCCTCTGCAGATTATTGACCCACCTCAGAAGAGCTAGGACTGGTGGGTCCTTTAGCTTTAGAATGACCTCTTTCATAAAGGAGATGAACCTCAATGGAGTGAGACTTTCCAATTTAAAGACAAGTTGGTTTGGAGCTGGGATGTGAAATCCGGTAAGGTAACCAGTAGCCTTGGTTATGAAGTGATTTCTTTCTCAGATATCATTCAGGGGCCAGATGTTGGAACATCATATGGAAGTGGCACATCCTAAAAAATTAAGGTTTTTGCTTGGTTGATCCTAAATAATAAAATTTTAACGTGGAATAACCTAGTAAAAAAGGGCTTCATGGGACCAAATGGCTATAGCCTTTGCAAGCAAAGCTAATGAATATATCTTCTTGTAAACTGTACTGTTGCTCGGGAAACTCTGTCATTGGTCCTCCAAACCATGAACATCAGAGAAAACTTCATAGTGAACTCATTTGAGGATATGCTCTTTTTCTGGGTGAAGAAATTCCAATACATCCAGGCTCTCCCTATTTTTGTGGCTTTGTGGCTTGAGGTATCTGGTTGCTCAGAAATAGATTTATTTTCAGGCTTGAGGTATCTGGTTGCTCAGAAATAGATTTATTTTCAGGCTTGAGGTATCTGGTTGCTCAGAAATAGATATATTTTCAGAAATGCTAACGTCTCCACCATTCTCCAAGTCTCTCTAAAATCATCTCTTTTTAGGTACTATCTACCTCTACAAAAACAAACTGTCTCCACCATTCTTCAAGTTTCTCTAAAATCATCCCTCTTTTTAGTACTATCTACATTTACAAAAAACAAACTCCCCAAGACCTACTTTCCCTCAAATATCAAACGATCTTCCAGTCGGATTCTTTGATTGAGTTTCTCAAGACAAATTTTGTGGAGGAGTAGGATTCTTTGATGGAGTTTCTCAAGACAACTTCTGTGGAGG
>APFE030379470.1:0-13356 GCA_000404065.3 Pinus taeda
TAAACAGCATGCAATACTTGCACGATGGGCACGTTGGATTCATGCAATCGTAAGCATAATGTCCTGTCCCTCTGCAATTGTAGCAAATCAACTATCCGCAACCTCTACCAGGTCCTCCTCTGCCTCGGCCTCGTCCGTGCCCCTGAAATCCTATCTGCGCCATTCCTGCATTTTGGTCAAGGGGCCGCATTTTGGCCTGAACTATGTAGGTGGGAGGTCTATCCATCATCAACTCATAACTCCTACATGTACGCCCGTCATGTCCCACTGACCTACAAAACTTGCAAAACAACCGTTGCGGAGTTTGCGTATACTTCTATAACAAGTGGCAGTTGTCCATGGCATGTTTTCCCGCTATTTGATAGATAGCGCACCACAAAGCAGGCGTCGCACTAGGTCCTACTTGAACTTATAGCCTTAAAGGCATCAGTCCTCCTCCTGCGAGGTAATTTGTAAAAACTGGGTAGTGGTCTTTGTCATGACCATGACTCTTGCATTTTACGCACCACACTTCTTCGCGCACTTTTGGTCGAACCATCTTGTCTTGTTTCATACTCTACATCTCAAGGCATAGATTCTTCAGCTGCGCATGGATCTGCTGAATTCCTGGGTTAGGATCTTGCATCAGGTTCTCATGTAGCCTCATGGAAAACTCCAAATCTTTTGCTTGAGTTGTTAACTTATGTTGTTAAAATTGGCAACCAGAGAAAAACTTCATGTGGGTCATCTTATTCATGGCTGATAATATTTTTATTAGATTCCTCTCGTTGAGAGGTGTAGGATTGATATAAAGATCATCCGATTCCGATAAGTATTCATGGAGATATGAATTTATTTTGATTATGGAATTATTATCAAGCCGACCTACAACTCATGTCGGCTCAGAAGCCCAACAGTCGCATCTATTCACCCACCAACGTTGTGTATAAATATAAGAGGAATTTTCCTCATTTGGACTCACTCATCTCATCACATCTCTCTCTCTCTACTGCGCAGATATGAGTCTCTTCTCTACTGCACAGATATGAGTCTCTCTCTGTTGTTTTTGTAGGGCAAAGGAGCGGAAGGGACATGAAGAAGGGTTTTCACCCTTGAGTAACTACCCAAATGTAGGACCTCAGGTATGTCCTTCTCACCTTAGAAATAGCTTTTTCTAGCATAGTGGTTGTGTGTGTGCATGTTTCTTGACTTAGACAACTTTCAGTCTGCTAGGGTTCCACCCAAGAGCCTTAGGGGATAAAATCTCGAAACAGTGTTGCTCCTCAAGCTACTAGAGGGCCTCCGCAGTGACATCCCTCACCGTTTCACCAATATTGTGTAGATCCCCCTCAGTGAGAGTGATAGGGTCAAATGAAGTCTTCTAGGCCTTTGTTTTCTTTCGCAACTGTACCTGCTCTCATGGACACTGAAGTTTTAGATGGGTGGACATTGTCTGCAATTCCATGCCACCATGTTTTGTATCGGTCTCTGGTTCAGGCAGAGGTGAGTTATGTCCTTCGCACTCTTTTTCTGTTGTTTTTTGCTGCTCCACAACTGCGTAGGATCACACGCCGCCTGGACCTTAGGTGTTGCTTCTTCTTTCCTACACTTTTCTACCAGTTATGCCATCCACAATTTCGTCTCTTCCTTCTTCCACTACACAGCAGACTTCTCTACTTCCACCGTGGAGCTAGTTGGGGCACGCCACTCCAGCAGCGAAGACTTACGAACCGCGAAGATTACATAGTTGGTCACCAAGTACTGTAACTCATGCCACATCGTCATAGGGTCCTTTTGTGTGCTAATGAAGACATGGTGGAAGTCAGCTTTGAATTCTGCAAAGCTCTGCAGGCTGTTGTAGACAGAGGGTAATATACGATTGATACCCATCCTAATGTTCATCTCCATGAGAACCTAAAATATCTTGCTCTCTCTGATCCTTTATGCGTCCCTAGTTTCCCATAACGAAGCATACTTCACTACCTCTAGAAGGTCCTGCGTGACCGACATGAACTGGCTATCTTCGGGCCCATGCCACCAATACTATCAACGATAGGAGCCATGAGTAATCGAATGTTTTGCCCTTCTCATGTTCCTCGCCGCAGTTCATAAGGAACTCACCGCATAGATAGTTTTCCCAGTTGAACTGGACCCCTTCTGCGCATTACGCTGCTAGTGCAACCACTGGCATAGGCACCTCATCTGCGTGGAACTTCTGCATCACTTTTCTTGCCAATATTTGTGTCGCGACCCTAACTGTGGGGTTGTTGATGTTGGAGATTGCATACCCTCGCTTCTTCTTCTCCAACTTAAATTTATTTTTCATGGCCTCTCTGATGGCCAAGTCATCACTTTTTCACTCTGAGATGTTTGTTGGGTCCTCCCCTGTGCAAGGGAGTTGTGTAATCCAGTGAATCAGATAGTTTGTGATGGGGATGGGCTCCTCCAACCACAAGCACCCATCATGCACCAAGAAGAGCAGCTTCCTAATGACGAAAATCATCACTGGGGCATGGTGGTAATGCAGCACCCAGAGCGGGTTTACCAACCCTACTTTCTCAACACCTCTGATCCATTTGTGCAACTCCAACTCTATCATTCCAGCAGGTGCGTCTGTCTTCTGGCACATCAGTTGCGCAGTCGCTAAATGCAGGAACTTCTCGTGGTCCATGAGGTCCTAATATTCAAATTTCAATACGGGAACCCATCCCAAGTGTGCTCCTTCAAACACGATATCATCTGGGAGTAGCGGGGTTTGTAGAGAGCTCTTTCTCTCATCTATATTCTTGGGCACCTTGGCTTTACCCTTTCGCGGAGGAACATATGCAGGTACCTTGGTGAGAGGGTCCGCACCCTAGGTTTTGACTTCCATCTCTACACCCTCCTCCTCCACCAGGATTTCTTCAAACTCTTCCTCCTCATCGGCCTCCAAATTAATGGGCTTCCCCTTTTCCTCCATGGTGATCTTAGTCCTCAACGAATTTGTCGACGAGACGCGCACCAATATCATGGCCTACTTATCCTTCTTAAGTCTCGGCATGCACAGTGATTTAGGGACCTCTGCGATTATTTTGGCACTCTCTGGGGCTTCTACTTCTGCAATTTCCTACGTGGCTGCCTCGGCTATCACTACACCTGTGTCCATGGATTCTTCGGGTGTTGACATAGTGTGATTCCATAGTTCTCTCAATGCCTTGGTAATTTCTCAAGCAACGAATTCGCTTTGAGCATATCGAATAATTCTTGGTTCATGAATATCTGAACGCACAACAACTCACTTCTCAAATTGCCCAAGTGTTTTTTTCTAGACAACCATTTGTAATTTATAGCACCTTTTGAATTTGAATTCGATCATTCCCCCCACATTTGGTCCTTCAATGCTTCATTGGTGGCATATTTTCAAGAATCCAACCCATAAAGTTCACCTTAAATGCCTGTCGCCCGCTCCATTTGGCATCAAACCAAGCATCACATCACGAAGAGTGACTTTAATGGTCACTTTCCAGCTGACCTACGCACCAGTACAACTGTCCTCGCGCTGTCGCGACCCTATGACACTTCGTTATTGTGCGCAATCATGACATCATGTAATTCTTGAGCAGAGTAGTTTATAGTCCTACGCCTCCTTTTAGCTGCCTGGAGTGCTAAGACTATGCTTCTATCGGCAAGTTAGATGGTTGGGCGACCTGTGTATAGCTTCAAATGATTGCCATTCACTTTTCCAGGGAAGCATTCTCCATTTAACTTAACCAATTGGACCGTTCCACCATCTGTAATCTCCTTAATAACATATGGCTCTAACCAATGCATTCTGAGCTTCCCTAGAGATTTATCAAACTTACTATCATATAACAGCACCCAATCATTCACCTTAAAGGTGCATAGCTTAATATGTCGATCGTGCCATGCCTTTTCGCGCTGTTTCTGAACTTGCTGGTGAAATCCAACCAAAAATCGTTCTTCTTTGAGCTCATCCAACTACGCGAGCCTCTTCTCCAGGGCTCCGTGATCCGTCATACCTGTGAGCGTTGTTATGTGTAGACTAGGCACGATGTATTCCATAGGCATTATGGCTTCCACCCCATACACAAGCTGAAAAGGTGTTTGCCTCGTCAGTTTCTTGCATGTCGTTCGATAAGCCCATAACACTACAGGTACGCGTAGGTCCCAATCACTTCGTTGTGCATTGCATACCTTGGTCGGTGTAGCTTCCATTACTTTGTTGAATGCTTCTATTGTCCTATTATCTTGTGGGTGATACGATGTGCTCTTCTGATGATACACCTGAAATTCTTTCGCAAGCGCGCTGATTGTTTCATTCAGGAAGTCTGTACCGCGATCACTCATCAAGATCTTTGGACATCCAAATCACGTCAATACATGTTCAAACAGAAACTTTGTGGCAGTCACACCAGTACAATCCTTCACCGCTTATGCTTCTGCCCAACAAGTCAAGTACTCTGTCGCAATGATAATATACCTCACGCTTGTCTTTCGTTGAGGCTGAATCGGTCCTACAAAATCTATTGCCCACTTTTCGAAAGGTTACAACGTCATTTGTGGATTTAAAGGCATTTCATCCCTCCTGTTAGAAAATTATATATTACAGAGCAATGGAACACATAAAATATTGCATAAATATAAACACAGAAAACACATAAAACAAGAGAGACACAGATATACGTGGTTCACCTAGTTTGGGCCACGTCCATGGAGAAACAACCAGTCCTTCTTTTATTATATTATCCAACAAACTAAAGAGATACAACCTACAATAGATCCACTGTAACTCCCTCTTCTCTCTCAATCTCCTCTCTCTTCCTCACTCAGAATACAGATCTATATAGACGTAATACAATTCCCTCATATATAGTGAGGGGTTCCCTTCTAGGGAAAAAAACCCTAAATTAAAAATAACTTCTACTGTCAGATCATCCGGCTAATGAACAGCCCAGATTGACTAGAAATTACTATACTTTTACAAGGCAGTTTTACATCTATTTTTAGCTTCAGGGGCGCTGCCCTAAAACCCCCACCAAGGGACCGTTGGCCCCCGGACCCCCGCAGGGGGGACAAGTCACCCTAGCATGGAGGGGTGTACAATATTCTTGGGGTATACATCCGACTGAAACCTTTGAATACA
This sequence comes from Pinus taeda, assembly GCA_000404065.3. NCBI lineage: Eukaryota > Viridiplantae > Streptophyta > Pinopsida > Pinales > Pinaceae > Pinus > Pinus taeda. Next base: position 5,123 of record APFE030379470.1, read on the forward strand.
TAAGATAATCAGGCTCCACACCCAACAATCTCCCACTTGAAGACTGATTATGCAACTCCACTACTGCTTCATTTGCTAGACAATGACTCCACTTTGGACCTGGTTGTTTCTGATCTTCTTCATCATACTTGAAGACCAATTGAAATTGAGTAGCTTCTTAGTTTCTCCCTGGTTACAACTTTTGTTAACATATCTACAAGATTCTAGCTAGTGTGTATCTTTTCCAGCTTCAACTCTCCATCTTCCAACGTTGATCGTATGAAATGGTACTTGAGATGTATATGCTTAGTCTTGGAATGAAATGTAGAGTTCTTTGCAAGATGTATGGCACTCTCGCTGTCACTGTATAACCTGCCCAACTCCTGCTTCTTACCCAATTCATCCAGAAACCTTTATAACCAAATCATTTCTTTACTAGCCTTTGTAGTAGCAACATACATTTCTTCTATTATTGAGAGTGTGACAACACTTTGCAGTTTTGAGACCCAACTGACAGTTGTTCCACCTACAGTAAACACATACCCTGTTGTGCTCCTCCTGTTATCTCTATCACCCACCATATCTGCATCAACATATCCCTGTAGAGAAATGTTTGAACCACCAAAGCATAATGCTTGATCTGGGGTACCTTTCAAATATTTGAGAATCCATTTCACTACCATCCAATGTTTATTTCCTGGATTGTTCATGTACCTGCTTACAACTCCCATTGCATGTGCAATATTAGGCCTTGTGCAGACCATTGCATACATTAAGCTTCCAACTGTTGATGCATATGGAACTTTAGACATATAATCCATGTCTTCTTGGGTCTTTGGGCACATCTCCTTCCTAAGTTTGAAATGGCTAGAAAAAGGTATACTAACTGGTTTTGCATTCTGCATATTAAACCTTCTAAACACCTTTTCTATGTACTCACTTTGAGACAATGTTAGTTTGCGATTCTTCCTATCTCTAGTTATTCTCATACCAAGGATTTGTTTTGCAACACCCAAATCCTTCATTGCAAATGAGTTTTCCAATTTCCTTTTGAGCACATTTATTTCCTGCGTGTTAGAACCTGCAACAAGCATGTCATCTACATACAATAACAATATAATATAGCTGCCATCATTTTTCCTTTTGAGATAAACACAGTGATCAGAGTGACATCTAGTATAACCTTGTTCAGACATAAACTTGTCAAATTTTAGATACCACTGCCTTGGAGCCTTGTTTTAAGCCATACAAGCTCTTCTTCAACCTACACACTAGTTTCTCCTTCCCTTTTACCTCATATCCTTGTGGCTGCTGCATATATATCTCTTCCTCCAAATCCCCATGGAGAAAGGATTTCTTTACATCTAATTGCTCAAGATGTAAAACTTTAGTTGCTACTAGACTTAGAATAGTTCTAATTGAAGTCATTTTCACAACAGGAAAAAAATATCTCATCAAATTCTATACCCTTTTTTAGTGCAAACCCTTTCACCACAAGTCTAGCTTTATACCTTTTTCTACCTCCATCTTCTTCCTTCAACTTGTAGACCCATTTATTCTGCAATGTTGTTTTACCTACAGGCAACCTGACTAAGTCCCAAGTCTGCTTATGTGCTAAGGAGTCCATCTCTTCTTTCATGGCTTGCACCCATTTCTTCTTGGTTTCTACTTACACTGCTTCTTCATAACATTCTGGTTCACCAGAATCAGTCAACAATACATAATATCATGAACGAGAGTATCGTTCAGGGGGTCTACTTATCCTAGTTGATCTTCTAACACCACTTTCAGGTGTTTGAAGTGCTTGTTGATGTTGTGGTTGTTGTTATGGTTATTGATCATTATGATCTTCAGGAACCATCACTTTTCCTGTGATATCGTCAAGCATTGTGTATTCTTTGTTTTCTTTTTCATGTTTCTTTTCCTGCAACTGATCCTTATATAAAACCTTTTCATTGAATATGACATCTCTGCTTCTAATTATTTTATGTTTTTCATAATCATAAAAGTGATAACCAAAAGCATTAACACCATATCCAATAAAGGTACATTTCTTTTATTTTGCCTCAAGCTTTTTTCTATTTTCTTTGTTAATGTGGGCAAAGGCTTCACAACCAAAAGTCTTTAAAAAAGAGTAGTTTACCTTTTTACCTATCCATGCCTCCTATGGAATACCACCATCCAAGGAACTTGAAGGCCCTCTGCTTATTAGATAAACAACAGTATCTACAACATCTGCCCAAAATTGTAAAGGCAATCATGCATGCAATCTCATGCACCTTGCACGCTCCATGATTATCTTGTTCGTCCTTTCTAACACACCATTTTCTTGTGGTCTTCCTGGAACTGTCTTCTCTCTACGAATTCCATTCTCAGAACAGTACCTATCAAACTCTTTGCTACAATATTCACCTCCATTTTCTGATCTGAGACACTTCAACCTTTTTCCTGTCTCATTTTCAACCAAAGCTTTCCATTTCTTGAAAGTATCAAATACGTCAGATTTATTTCGAATACAATAAATCCAGGTTTTTCTGGTTGCATCATCACTAAAAGTAACATAATAATGAGAGCCACCAAGAGATGATACCTGAGCAGGTCCCCATACATCTGTATGCACAAGCTCTAATTTTTCGCTCTTCTTTTCTTTCCCAACTCTAAGGAATCTGACTCGCTTTTGTTTTCCATAAACACAATTCTCACAGAATTTTAAATCAACATGCTTCAAACCTGGCAACAAATTTCTTGAGAGAAGAATCTGCATCCCCTTCTCACTCATGTGCCCAAGCCTATGATGCCACAATGTCATATCTTCGCCTGTAGAGGTTAAAGCATTAACAGAATTAGAAATACCATTGTATAAATACAATGTACCAACCTTTCCTCCTTTCGCTATTACCATGGATCCTTTAGTGACCTTCCAGGTTTTATCTGTGAAAGTAGTTACGCAACATTCACCTCCCAACTGCCCTGTTGAAATCAGATTTTTCTTCAGATGTTGAACATGCCCTACCTCCTTCAATAGCCACTTGTTTCCATTTTGTTGTTTTATGAAAACTGTACCCATTCTAATGACGTTATAGGGTTTATCATCACCCAATCTAACCTGTCCAAAATCTCCTTGAACATAATCATGAAAATGTTTCTTATTAGGTGTGGCATGGAATGAGGCCCCCGAATCTACCACCCAGGCATCAATAATATTTTCTAATGAAAGAATCAAAGAATCTTGCAACACATCACCTGTTACATTCGCTTCATGATTGTTTTCTTGTTGCGTGTCTCCTTCTTTTCCCTTCCGAGACTTGCAGTCTTTCTTCAAGTGTCCTTTCTTCCCACATTTCCAACACACTATCCCTGATCTGGACTTGGATCTGCTTTTTCTTGATTTACTGTGATATCCTGGGCTCTTTCCTCTTTCATTTTTCTTCCCCTAGTCTCTATAGTCAAAGCATTACTTGATGTCTCACTGGAGCTTTTCCGTCGCATTTCCTCGCTAAGGATTGCACCAACAACATCATCAAAATTTAATGTAATAGATCCAGAGATAGAGTTACTAATGGTCAAAACTAAAATGAGCACAGAAATAACAGAGCCCTAACTTCATCATCAAAATTTACCCCTACAAAACTTAACTGACTTGTAACTGTATTAAAATCGTTTAAATGGTCTACAACAGATCCACCTTCTAACATCTTCATATTAAATAAACGCTTAATAAGAAATACCATATTTGAGGTCGAGGGTTTTTCATATAGTTTGGCCAATGCTGACATTAAACCCTCTGTTGTCGTTTCCTTTGAAATATTAAATGCTACTAACAGTGCTAGGCACAGTCGTATTGTTCCAAGTGCCTTTCTGTCGAGAATATCCCATTCTGTGTCTGTCATACTTGTCAGCTTCTTTGTCTTTCCGATCAATGATAGGTACAGATCTCTCTGATATAGATAATCTTCCATCTGCATCTTCCACAGCTAGTAGTTTTGGCTGTTGAATTTTTTGACCCTAAACCTACCATCTTCCACCATTGCTCCCACTCGAACCAGGAACCCTTCTCTCCTACGAATTTATCAACCAAATAGACCTTTGGCTCTGATACCAGTTGTTAGAAAATTATATATTACAGAGCAATGGAACACATAAAATATTGCAGAAATACAAACAAAAAAAATGCATAAAACAATAGAGACACAAATATACGTGGTTCACCCAATTTGGGCTACGTCCACAGAGAAACAGCCAGTCCTTCTTTTATTATATTATCCAGCAAACTGAAGAGATACAACCTACAACAGATCTGTTGTTACTCCCTCTTCTCTCTCAATCTCCTCTCTCTTCCTCACTCAGAATACAGATCTATATAGACATAATACAATTCCCTCATATATAGTGAGGGGTTGCCTTCTAGGGAAAAAAACCTTAAATTAAACATAACTTCTACCGTCAGATCATCCGCCTAATGAACGACTCAGATTAACTAGAAATTACTATACTTTTACAAGGCAATTTTACATATGTTTTTAGCTTTGTGGGGGACAATTGCCCCCCCGCATGGAGGGGTGTACAATCTTCCTGGGGTATACATCTGGCTAAAACGTTTGAATATAGAAGATAATGAAGCTCCACACTCAACACCTCCATGATGCCTTACCTGTTCTTTGACATACTTCACATGTCTTGCAATATGCTTTTGAATCCTCACGAAGGGTTGGCCACCACAACCCTGTGTGTAGTATCTTCTGCGTGGTTTCTCTTCCTGCATAATGTCCTCCCACAACGCCCCCATGAGTGTCGGCAAGGATGTTGCTTCATTCAAATTCAGGTAAATACCATCGCAGTGTTTCATCATCCCCCATCTTGTATAGATGCCCAGCAAAGACAGAGAAATCTGTCGCGCTCACTAATAATTCCTTCTTTTGCTGGACAAAGTATCCTTCCGGCACAATTCCAGGTGTTAGAAAGTGAACTATATCTTGAAAATGTCCATCCGCTACGCACATAGCAAAGAGCTATGCGTCAGGTAATCATTCCTCCAAACTAGTAGGTTCTTCCCCTGTCTTGATGCGCGACAGGGGATCTGGTCCCATGTTCAATCATCTACGCTTCACAACAACTTCAAAATTGTATTCCTAGAACAATAAAATCCATCTGCAGATGCACCCCCCCAACACAGGCTTATTGACCATGTATTTTAGCGCGAAGTACATGTGCATTTGCGTAGATTGGGGCTCTTCTCCATAGGCTTCATCCACCTAGTCAGATGCGTGCACAGGTCATCTTGTCCATCATACTTGTCTGTCAATTGCATCTTAGGCTTTCCAAAGCACGCTCTCATCATTCTCCTACATTCGCACCAACCATCAAAATTCCCTTTGTGTGTACCCCACCATCTTACGGGCGTAGCGTGCAGCACCCAGTCCAAGGCCTGGAAGCGTTTCTTTTCTAACACCTCCCTTTCAAATGCATCCAAGAAGGTATCAAAATCATTCAGTCCTTCATAAGTAGGCAGATCTCTTACTTTTTTCAACCTGGTCATCATATTGCAATTTAGCGTAGTTACTTCATGTAACTGAGTCTACCATCACTCTATTTCTTCGTAGAATCCGAAGTGCAGGAGCTCTCGCGCTTCCATGTAATATGTCCATCTGCGGTGGGATTCACTGAGTCTTGGTCTCGCGCTTTTATCTTATAGATGCAGTCCAAATAATCATCGCTCTCATAGTCATGGACCGGTTCAGTATAGCGCGATCCTTCAGCAGGGTCTAAGGGTATAATTACGCGCATTGATTTATTCTCAAAGATCATTTTCTCTTATTCAAATTAATTACCCCGTTCATATCAGTGGCCCAATCAATTCCTAAGAGTGCGAGATAGGGATTGTTATCATCAAAAATCTCTATCACTTCAAAGTCTTCCAGTGCGCTCGCTCCCTCAATATCCATAGTTATCCCCTGCAATCGCCCCATGGGTATTATTTTCTACTAGCTTTCCATCCTTAGCTGAATTGGAGACCATTGCAGCACAAGTCTCCCCATTTGCTCCCATGTCTGTTTTGGAACAACATTCACATCTGATCCCAAATCTAGAATTACTTGGTACATTTCGTATTCTTCGATCTACATGGTAAGTCTCATTTATTGTCCCATTCTTGTCTTATTTTTTCCGATCTTCTGGACTACGCGTAGTTCTCCTGGTGTGGTCCCAGCCCATTTATTGATGAGTTCCTATAACCCTTTTACAGCCTTCCTGTCATGCAGTAACGTCATATAGGTTTCTAGGAAGGTTGTGAGCATATATGGGTCCATTTCCAGCTCCAGTTTATCTTTGCTTCCTGAAGTGGAGGCATTAGCGAAGCTCTTCTTAGCTTCCATGAAGGTTTCCCGAGCACGCTCCAAATCAAACTCAACCTCTTTCGTCAGGGCTTTGCGAACCCATGTACTATCTTCCGACTGTTTTCTTTTTCATCTCTTGTCGTGGTTCCACTTCGAAGCACAATGTTTATGTTTGGATCTTCCTCACGTGGCTCAAACCTCATCCTCTACAGGTTCTGAGTGAGGGGAGGAGGTAGCACTCCTTTGTCATGTATCCTAGCTATCAACGCAGGACAATATTTTATCTCATGATTAAACAGCATGCAATACTTGCACGATGGGCACGTTGGATTCATGCAATCGTAAGCATAATGTCCTGTCCCTCTGCAATTGTAGCAAATCAACTATCCGCAACCTCTACCAGGTCCTCCTCTGCCTCGGCCTCGTCCGTGCCCCTGAAATCCTATCTGCGCCATTCCTGCATTTTGGTCAAGGGGCCGCATTTTGGCCTGAACTATGTAGGTGGGAGGTCTATCCATCATCAACTCATAACTCCTACATGTACGCTCGTCATGTCCCACTGACCTACAAAACTTGCAAAACAACTGTTGCGGAGTTTGCGTATACTTCTATAACAAGTGGCAGTTGTCCATGGCATGTTTTCCCGCTATTTGATAGATAGCGCACCACAAAGCAGGCGTCGCACTAGGTCCTACTTGAACTTATAGCCTTAAAGGCATCAGTCCTCCTCCTGCGAGGTAATTTGTAAAAACTGGGTAGTGGTCTTTGTCATGACCATGACTCTTGCATTTTACGCACCACACTTCTTCGCGCACTTTTGGTCAAACCATCTTGTCTTGTTTCATACTCTACATCTCAAGGCACAGATTCTTCAGCTGCACGTGGATCTGCTGAATTCCTGGGTTAGGATCTTGCATCAGGTTCTCATGTAGCCTCATGGAAAACTCCAAATCTTTTGCTTGAGTTGTTAACTTATGTTGTTAAAATTGGCAACCAGAGAAAAAATTCATGTGGGTCATCTTATTCATGGCTGATAATATTTTTATTAGATTCCTCTCGTTGAGAGGTGTAGGATTGATATAAAGATCATCCGATTCCGATAAGTATTCATGGAGATATGAATTTATTTTGATTATGGAATTATTATCAAGTCGACTTACATCTCATGTAGGCTCAAAAGCCCAACAGTCACATCTATTCACCCACCAACGTTGTGTATAAATATAAGAGGAATTTTCCTCATTTGGACTCACTCATCTCATCACATCTCTCTCTCTCTACTGCGCAGATATGAGTCTCTTCTCTACTACACTGAAATGGGTCTCTCTCTCTCACACGTTTGAAGCCGGAAACTGCTGAAACTGAAGCTGCAACTGCAAAAGTAAAGATTGACTTGCGAGGCCTAGAAGATCTCCTCTATGGAACTGCGTTGTAGGTTCATCTGAACCTCCTCTGAAAGCCACAAATTCTGGTGGTGGAACGAAGTCAATCCGATGAACGGTTTGCAAGATATTGACTGCCCTAGTTTGAAGCCGGAAACTGTTGAAACTGAAGTTGCAACTGCAGAAATAAATATTGACTTGCGAGGCCTAGAAGATCTCATCTTTGGAACTGCACTGTAGGTTCATCTGAACCTCCTCTGCAAGCCGTAACTTTTGGTGGTGGAATGAAGTCAATCCGATGAACGGTTTGCAAGATATCGACTGCCCTAGTTTGAAGTCGGAAACTGCTGAAACTGACGCTGCAACTGCAGAAATAAAGATTGACCTGCGTGACCTAGAATATCTCATCATCTGAACTACGTTGTAGGTTCATCTGAACCTCCTCTGGAAACCGAAACTTTTGGAGGTGGAATGAAGTCAATCCGACGGTCGGTTTGTGAGATATCGTCTGCCCTAGTTTGATAATGAAGCTGCTAATGTT
>APFE030379471.1:0-23045 GCA_000404065.3 Pinus taeda
AGAGGGTGAAAAGGGCATGGACAACATGAATCCTTTTCAACAAAAGAATGAACACTGTACATGAAATTTTCCCACAGGAAGAGCAATAAAATTGAATTCTACCTTAGCTAACTTAGAAAATTTCAATGGAAATGAATATGAAATGAGCTATGAAACATAACAAGATACATATGAAACATAAGAGACACATTTGCTACACTCACAACCACATGAATCTCATGAAACAGAGCCACTGCCTTTCATTAATCCTCTGTAAAATACAATGCAGAAACAAAGTTTCTTTCCCACAGTCTCCCAGAAGTTACAAGCCAACCAACCTTTTGAAAATGGTTTACATACAATATATAGAAAGTGCTATGGAGAGATAGAACGCCCAAGGGTTGGGGAGTTACTCGAATCATTACAAACTGAAGGTGGAGAGCCAAACAACAGCTACAGGTGCAACGCCACAAACATGACAAATGGCTCGGTGGCCCTTTGACTTCCTTTGCCACTTGGATAACTGACCATCTGGAGTGAAAATACTTATAAAACTGCCTTAGGTGCCGAAAAACTAAAGTACATATGAGTGGGCCCACTTACAAAAAGTTGGGAAGCAAAATTTCGCGAAATAGAGTCATTCTGGCCTTTTTTCCTATATGCGTCGTGCTCCTTTCTGTATGCGTCATGCCACTTTGAGGCCAGTTTTGAGGGCCTTCCAGGAGTCCAAAATGAGCAGGATAGCTCGTTGGAAAGCCTGTCCTGTCTACTTTCCAACCCCACTGGAATTTTTTCCTTTGGAGCTCATTTGCCCCTCCAAATCTTCATTCTCCCAAGACTGCTTCCTGTGTGTCAAAATAGGGGCAGTGAGGCCATTTTTGAGTGTATTTTTCCCTTTTGGTGGCCAAGATTTTCTCCAAATTTCTTGCTCCCAGTGCCAGTAATTTTTATTTTGCATGCCGAATCCAAAAACGCAAACCATTTCTCATTTGGAGCTCCCAATATTACGCGTCGCGCCAGTGGCATAGCGCTTATAGAGAAAAAAACCTGTTTTTGTGCCAAAAATTTGTCGTGCGACCAAAATTTTCCCAAATTCCTTGAAATTTGGGCTGGAGGTCCTCTATGAAGTGCTATGCTGTGCCAAGGAAGCTTCAGCCAAGATTCGAAGCCGATCTTGCTCTTTGGCCCTTTTTGCTTCCTTTGTTGCTTCGCTCAATTTAGCCTTCATGGTCCTTATTCGGGTCTTTGCGCTCATGTTCCGCGCCCTGTAATGACAAGCCATCCTCCTCAGTATGGCAGTGTTCCTGTTTGCCTTCTCCAACTTTTTCTCCAAGTGTAGGTTGACCCGATCCAACCAAGACTCATGGTCGTTGTTGATCTCTTGCTCCAAGGTTGTGAGCTCGATCCCTCTCTGCTGGACAGCTTGTCGATTTTCATGAATGCTTTGCAGCTCCATGATCATCTGTTGGTCCTCAAGCTATTTGTTTCTCTACTCTAGATACTTGATGACCCATCTATCCCTCTCGAAATTCAGTATCAAGTCTTTGATCTCCATGTCCTGCTCCTGAATGGTCATCCTAAGTTTGGCATTTTTTGCCTCTGTTTCTTCATCCGGAATGAGGATGACACCGGTCTCCTGTGTACCTGATGGCCCCTCATCATGCATGGGCTCCTTGCCCTTGTCCAATACTTGTGTAGTCGATGCCGGAAGTGAGGCCCCTTCCACCCCAGTGGAGATAACACTCGCTTTGCTGCTACAAACAAGTGCCTACTGCCTCTCTGATATGTAATGAAAACTGGCATGGTAGTGGTCTCATGATGCTCATGCTGATAAGAAGAACCACCCAACTCCTGCTTGGGCCCTGATAGTACCTGTGGTGTGCTGAAGAAGTCACGGGAGATGAAGTCCTCCCAGGCAATGCCGTGCAATCCCAACTGATGATCTACCAAAATCCGAATGAGAGCGAAGTGATAGACACTGTTAAGCTACTGCTGAGGGGTCTTATGCAGCATGAAGGTGTTCATCCTCTCTATATTCTTGCATATGAAAAACGGGAGGTTCATCAACCTCACCCTGGTAAAGTGAATGAGCAGGCGAATATGATAGGCATACAGTCTAGAGAACCTCCCCTCACAGCTGAAGTATTTCATGATCAACCTCATGAGTGGAGCATACTCATTCTTCAAGTATCTGAAAGTGAACTCATCCACGAATTTGGTTTTGATGTAAGGCTCAGAGTGATGCCTTTCCACCTTCTTATTTTTATGCCACTGCTCCCCAACATTTGGAATACTTGTTGCCAATGATATAGCTTCGGGTGTCAAGGTGAAAGTGACCTCAGCCAAGGTAGACTGACCTCCATGCAGATGAAGCACAAATAATCGGGCAAACTCATGATGAAATCTGACATTTGTCACCCTTTGACAAAATTCAAAGCATGATAAGTACTGGAAGGCTGACATGGCAAGAGGGCATGCTTGTAACTCGGTGAGGGTAGTGGGTTCATCTCTGACATGTCTGCCACTCTTGTGGTGTCTCCTAGGAGCCTGCACTTCTGAAGATGAGTCACTCTGTGTCTCCCTCTCATACTCGGACGAATGCTGTGATCACATGACTGCAATGTGGGTTGTGATTAGGCTGCCCCTTTGATGAGGGTGTGAGGCTGAGTGCCTTTGTAGTATCTGTTACAAAGGGGAACAATGAAACAGGGATTGTTAGGAAGGGAGTGATGAAATGGGAATAGGGGTTATAGGGAAAAATTTCTTAGGGATGTGGGAGGAGTTTGGGATTTTTGATAGGGTAGGTTTAGGGGTTTCTATAGAGAAATAGGAGGAGGGGAAATGGAATATGAGTTTGGTAGTTTAGGGCAGTGATGGTAGGAAAAATGGCATAGGGGAACAATGGAAAAAGATAAGGAAGGGAAAAGGGGACCTTGGCATCAACAATACAATTGCACAACCCTAGCAAAATGGTCTCTTGGTGTCTTCATATGGTTACTTTAAGAGTTTTGTTTCATCTCCATCATTGGGCATTAAACCACCATGCCTTTAACAAATTTGATGAACAAGTGGGTTAATAGAGCCTACCTTGCAAATTTATGTGCTTCCCAAACAATTTGAGTGAATTTGGCACGTTCTGGGCACTTTGGTTCTGTGCGTCACGCCTCTGTCTGTGTGCACCACAGTCTAGTTTGTGTGCGCCACGCTCCGGGTATGCGCCGCGCGCATTACAACTATGAACTAGGGATGGGGGCTGTGTGCATCGTGCCCTGCGTGTGCGCCGTGCCCTTAGCTGTGTGCACCGCGCCCTTAACCTCACCTCCAACTGGCTCCTCACTGCTTGTTTACTCCTCGGCCTGTATGCGCCGCACACAAACCCCAGTGCATCGCGCACGTTATAACTCTGAACTGGGGGTGGGGGCTGTGTGCGACGCACCTGTGTGTGTGCCACGCCCCTGACTGTGTGCGCCACGCCTGTGTGTGCGCCACGCCCCTGACTGTGTGCGCCGCGCTTGTGTGTGCACCACGCCCTTGACTGTGTGCGCCGCCCCCTGAAAACTGACTCCCACTCACTCCAAATGCTCACCAACGCTCTCCAATCTCTTTGCTATGTCTCCCACTGGTTTTGATTTGCACAATGCCGCTGATTGTGGTGGAAAACTTGTATATAAAGCTTTGGGAGAGATGAGTTTGATTTTTAATTCTTCAAAAACCCATTTTCTAATGTTGTGTTTTGGCACTTTTTCATTGACCTTAAAATACACTGATTTTCACTTTCCCTTTGAAATTTTAGCTCAAATGACAAAATTTTTGGCACTCTTTGCAGGGATTGCACGATAGGTTATTTTGCCACGGAAACCATGACTGCCTCTGAAAAATCAATTGGCAACTTTTTTGCAAATTTTGTCATAAATGACACTGTTTGACTTTTCTTCAAAACAGAGTTTTGAAGAAGAGTCGAAGTCTATCCACATGACAATGAAGCTTTCTGAACCATAACTGTGTAAGGGCCTCACTCTGGCTTGCATGGCTATACTAGACATGTTTCAAGTACCAAATTGATGAATTCCTAGACCTAGACCTCGAAATGCCCTTTGTCCTTTAAAGGACCAGACCTTGACTGTCATGGATTTCGATGATGATTGATAAAAGACCTGAGCCAACAGGAGCCAGACATGAAGGGGGGAAATGACTATAATGACTTTCTCCGTCAGATTATGGCATGCCCCTAGAGGAATGCAACTGGGAGAATGGAGTGGGACACCTAATCATGAAATGCATAAAGAGTTTTGATCTCTGACGGAGGACTTGACCAGATCGACTCTAACATTGGCTCCAATGGAGGATGGTAGCTCCTTGGAGGTGCCAAGAACATCAGATCTTTGGAGGAGCCAGACAGTGCCTTCATCCATTGGGCTGTGAAGTCATCATTTTGATATATAATACCGGACTCTGACTCATTTACGAAGCTGAAACGACCAAAAAAAAAAAACCTGACTCAAACTTGACATTAAAATGACTTAAAGACTAATTTGAACAACTTTAACGAAACTGAAATAAAATGGTATTTACAATGACAGTGGAAGCAGCGTTTGATAACTTAGAAGTGGTATCGCTAGAGCAGCTGACCATTGATCGGCCCTCCTGGACAATCCTCTCCATTTATTTCCTTAAGAAGAAAAGCATTCTGCCCCTGATATGCTGCGATCTTGAATGGACCTTTCCAAAGGTTCTCGAACTTACTGTGCTTGCCTTTCTCCTCATTTCTTGCATCCCACTTCAGCACTACATCATCCACCTAAAATTTATCCACCTTTGCCTTTCTATCATAAATTTTCTTGATTTTCTCCTGCTTCTTGAAAACTTCTTCTTTGGTCTGCTGCAAGTGGACCATTTGATTCAGCCTCCTTTGCATGGGATCTTCTTCACTGCCGGCCTCCTAAAGAAGTTTGACAACTGGGGTAGTGAGAGAGGAAGGAAATACTGTATCAACTCCATAAACCAGCTCAAACGGTGACATACCTATGGACTTCTTCTGGCTTATCTGATCTGCCCAAAGCGCATTTACCAACCTTTTATGCCAGCTCTTCTTGTTTATTTCCAGCAGCTTCTTGATTATGTTGACCAATGATTTGTTTGAGGATTTCGCCAATCCATTGCCTTGTGGATGATAGGCAATTGAATGACCCAAAATAATGTGATATTTATGACAAAATTCTACCATCCGTTTTGATTTGAAAGCTGCTGCATTATCGGTGATTAGCTTGTTCGGACAACCAAAGCAAGACAAGATGTTATTTTCGAGGAATGAAATGATCACCGCATCTATATCTTGTCTAGTGGGGATCACTTCAATCCATTTTGTGAAGTAATCTGTGGCTGTGAGGATCCATTTATGCTGTCCGGAAGAAGGAGGATGAATTTTGCCAATGAAATCCAACCCCCATTGCTGAAAAGGGGCGCTCACTTTATGGGCTTGAGTGGTAGAGGCTGTAACTTTCGCTTTCCTTCAAAAATTTGACACTTGTGACGGTGCTTAACCATCTTATATACATCAACCAACAATGTCGGCCAATAGTACCCTACTCTCAGAATTTTGTTCGCTGTTGACTTCCAAAAGAGGTGACCTCCACAGTCTCCTTGGTGGCAGTCCTCCATGACTTGCTTTGCTTCCTCTTCCACCAAACAATTTAACAAAACTCCACCGAGATCTTTCCAATACAGTGCTGAATTAAGAATGCAGAACTTGGCAGCCTTCAACTTAAGTGTTCTCGCTTTGTTTCTAGTCATGCCGGGCGGAGGTGACAAATTCTTGAGCACATATATGATATCAGAATACCATGGAGAAAGAGCAAACATTTTAGATATCTGAGTTGGCGGTTCTTCATCATTTTCATCAGACAAAGTAGCAATCAGATTTATGTCCAAAGCATGCAAGTTTGATTCAGCCATTAGCTTCGCCAATCCCTGTCCTTTCACCAGTTTTGTGGGCTTTATTTCTATGTCATATTTCAGCAAGGCTGCAATCCACTTGCCTCTTCTTCCTTCCGGATCGGCCTGCACTAAAACATCCTTTACAACAGCATTAGGAGCATAGGCTAGAACGTGAGAATGTAGAATATACACCCGGAAATCTTTCAATGCCTTCACAAGTGCAAGAGCCTGCTTTTCAATGATGTTATACTTTAAAGTTGCGTCTCTTATAGCTCTGCTGAAAAATGCAATGGGTCTTTCATGATCCTCTCTCTTCTGCAATAATACCACTGCCATAGTATGCTCCGAAGCAAATGAGAACAATATGAAATCCTGAGTATAGTCCGGGCTTACTAGAACTGGTGCTGAGGAAAGAGCTAATTTGACCAAATTGAAAGATTTTACTGCCTCTTCCATACATTTGACTTGGCTGCCCTTATTAAGCATGTTTGTCATTTCTTTTAGATGCTCCGTGAGATTGGGTACAAAGCGGCGGAGGAAGTTCATCTTGCCATTGAATGATTGTATCTCCTTTTTATTCCGGGGTAGATCTATTTGCTGAATTGCTTGCACACGTGCCGGGTCAATACGGATGCCATCCTTGGAGACAATGTGTCTGAGTAGTTTGCCTTCTTTCATGGCGAACAAGCTCTTCTTTGGATTCAGTGACAAGCCATATTTTATGCACTTTAGGAAGACCATTTTAAGATGGTACATGTGCTCTTCATCAGATTTAGAAAACACCGTCAAATCATCCAAATACACCACCAAAAAGACATCCTTCTCATTTGCAAAAGCCAAGTCCATAGCACGCTGAAATGTGGCACCCGCATTCTTCAAACCGAAAGGCATTTTCATGGAATGAAAGGTCGCCCATGGAGTGGTGAATGCTGTCTTGTCTCGGTCATCCTCATGAACAGAAACTTGGTTATATCCGGAATAACCATCAAGCAATGACATACGAGATGCCCCCACTACTCGCTGAAGAATATGGTCCATTTTGGGCAGTGGATAGTTGTCCTTCAATGAGACTTTGTTAAGATTTCTGAAGTCAATTCATAAGAGAATTTCCCTTGTCTTTTTCCTTACGAGTACCAAGTTGGAGATCCAATCTGAAAATATGATTGGCACAATGATTCCTGATTTGTAGAACCTGTTGATCTCTTTTTCAGTAGATGGCAGCAACTTTGGATTTAGCCTTCTCAAATTTTGTCCGAATGGCTTTTGATTAGGCTTGATGGGTATAGTGTTTTGAATTATGTTGGTGTCATACGTCTTTAAATCGAAATAGTCCCAAGCAAACACATATGCAAATGAAGACATCAAACTGATATATTTATCCTTGATCTTTGGCGGCAATGCTTTGGACAATTTTACCAATTTAGGATTCGCCGCTATCCCAATATTGACCTCTTCCACACCCTTCTCTGTTGGTTGTAATGTTGGCTTGCGGGCTACATCATCCTGATCGAAGAGTTCTTCTAGAGGTATCAAGCCTTTGGGAATAACATTATTCTTCAGCTGCAACACGTCCATTTCATTGATCTGCATTTGATCTGTACCATTGCCTTTTCCATCATCATTTTCTTCATCAATTGAGGTCTCTTTAAACTTGCCTTTGTTTTGCAGAAAATCATCAATCTCGTCATCATCTTGGAACACTTGCCAATATCTCTGATTGTCTGGAACGGTTGGACGGTGCTTGACATGGATTTTGAATTTGTTACTAGAGTTCATTGGGATTTTCAAACTACTCGCTACCTTAGCAAGAGCATCGGTAATGTTATTTTGTATGCGAGGCACACATGTCAAGGTGTATTCTGAGAATAATTTCAAAATGTCTAGGACTGCGTTACGGTAGGCCCACATCCTATGATGCTTTGCTTGATATTCGCCTCTGACCTGCTTGATAACCAATTCAGAGTCGCCATATACTGAAATCCTCTTAGCGTTCAACTTTCTTAGTACTTTTAGGCCAGCAATCAGAGCTTCATATTCAGCTTCATTATTTGAACATTCAAAAGCCAACTTGTAAGAGAAAACCTGTACGTTACTAGGGACCTTGTTTGGGGCGGAGAAGGGACTGCGTACCCAAATTCCTATTCCAGCGCCATCATTTCCTGCTGCTCCATCAAAATCCATGGTCCACAATCCTTCCTCCTCCTTTTGCAAGTGCTGGAAATCTGTTTGTTGTGCCTTGCCTGCTTGCTGTCCATTGCTTTCAGCTGATTGCCCAATGATGTTCTGCTGTTTTTGTTCCTCTTTCTTCAAAACTTCTTTGAAATTTTCTATTATTTCCGAAATATCGTCTACTTCTACCAACTGACTATCTATATCATTTAAACTATCTGAATACAAAACAAAAGACTCTAAATCTGTATGTACATAGTTAATAGGATGATTTATTGGTTTCTCCTTGCTTGTGATCATGTACTTCATTTTCTGTTCCCGATATAATTTCCTCGTTTGTCCAAATACTGGAATCGTTGCATAGAAGAAGTCTAGCTGTAGTGTCCCTTTTAGTTTCGCTACCCAAGACCTAGAAAGAAGCATGCAAAACCTTGGAGGAATGTCTGCCACCACAATATCCATCAAAACATTCTTCATGGGGAGCTGATCCAAACTCACAACCAAGTCTTTGATGAGACCTATACATCTTACTCTGCTGGAATCTAACGAATAGAGATCATGATATTGCTGGGTGACGTCCAGACCAAGCTTGTCCATGATTGCCTTGGGCATGAGATTGTGAGAGGCTCCGGAATCGAACATGGCATTATGTAAAACAAAATCATGCAGCCTCAAACTGATGTAGAAAGGTGGCACCTCGCTGTCATGAGACTCGCCATTTGATGCTGGCCCAAAAATCATTTCAAGCTGATCATCTTCGACATTCACCATGTCTGACATCGGATCCAAATTTAACATTTTAGATACTTGTCCTTTATAACTGTTGTTCTTCAATATTTCAGTCAAAGGGATGGATATTTTTAGTTTGGAAATCTCATTCTCTAAGTTGAATGCGGGAATCCTCTCCACCTCTTTGACCGAGATTTCTTTCCTCTCCCTTTCTTTCGATGTAACTTGCTGATGGGTTGGTTCTACTGATGTTGATTTGCTGCTCTCTGTTTCAACCACCTCCTATCCTTTCCTTTGTGT
The DNA here is from genome assembly GCA_000404065.3 of Pinus taeda. NCBI lineage: Eukaryota > Viridiplantae > Streptophyta > Pinopsida > Pinales > Pinaceae > Pinus > Pinus taeda. The sequence goes on from APFE030379471.1 coordinate 9,112, forward strand.
ACCAGTTGAATCATTCTTTGGCGCTTCAACATCTTTCTTTTTCTGAATGGGTCTGACTGGCACATCCCTGTTTCTAAGTGAATACCGCTGCTATTGGGCGGACAAAGCATTCATGTAGCCTCTTTGATATTCATCTGATTGTTCCTCCAAGACGGTGTTGCTTGCTAGAATGAAATATCCATCTTTGTGTGCAGCTGAATTCTCTGTATACTCCTCCTCTTCAGTGAGATAAGTAGGCAAATTGTCAAGAGTAAAGAGATGATTTTCTTCGCCTATTACATTCCTGTCTTCATTTGATTCCGGTCCATGCACAAAATTTTGTTGCAAAAGTGTTTGTACTACTTGTTGTGCAATTGGCTCTTGAGCTCGCTGATCTCTCTATCTTATCCTATACTGTGGTTGTTGCTGGCCACGGAAGTTAGGATTTCTAACTTGTGGCTTCGGTTTGTCAAGTTTCACTCTCTCAAGCATCTGCTCTACCTTCTGAAGTAGCTGATCTACTGAGGAAGATTCTTCCTTTGCAGTGACCTTCTTTTTTGCTTTTTCTCTAGCCCTCTTGGTCAACAGGTTTGCTTCAACGCTGACTGCTATCTTCTGCATGTCTTCCATTGTATCTGGTTCTCTTTCTCTCAATTGATAAGCCATATCAGCATCAAAACCATCCGAGAACTTCAACATGGCTAGTCCCACAGGTGGCCTTAGATCATCTGGAATTTCATTATACACTGTATTGAATCTAATGCAATAATCTTGGACCGACTCACCAGCATTTCTCTTGATTTGCTCATATTCGAATAGAATTTGAAGAGGGTTCTTTTTCACTTCCCAGCAGTTCAAGAATTGTCTTTGTAGGTCTACCAAGGTGGCGATACGTGCAACTGGTAAACCTCTGAACCATTTCCTTACTTCACCCGCAAATGTTTGTATAAGAAGTCTCATCGCCACGTTTTGCGCATCTATCTCATGAAGTTCATAAAAGTCTACCATTCTGTACCACATGTTGCTGCGCAGTAATGCCATTAGGAGTGCCATCAAAGAATGGGATTTTTCTTTAGTAATCAGCGGGCATATCATCTAAAATTTGAGGCAAAACAAGCAGTGCGAAACATGCAGCCATCACTCTTGGTGGATTTGTCCTCAGAGGTGTTGGAGGAGTGTGCACAGTTTGTAAGGGGCTAGCAATGGGAGTTTGAAGCTGAGCTATTATGTAGTTATCAATAGACCGATTAGCCCTTTCTGTCTCCAAGTCTACAATAAATTGTGGATTGTGGACAATAGAGTCAACCGCTCTTTCGGACTTGGTTTCAAACAACTATAATTCCAACTTCTCGTCGAACTCTAGCTCTTCAATATACTCAAAAATGTTCGGGCATGAATGATATTGGAGCACGGGCAATATAGAGCTTTCTTGATGATGATTTCTTGAAATCAAATTGGGATTTTCGTAGATGAGCGGAGGGTCGGGATATGGATTAGCTTTGGTGTATCTTCGAGAAGCCAGCGTGCCATTAAGAAAAAATCAAAGGACACAACCTATTTACATTAGCCTATCAAATCCTAAACTTATCATCCAGAAGCTTAGAATTATTAAGAAGCAAGGGGATTTGATTTTGTCCCCAGCGGAGTCGCCACTATGTTAGCACCTAAATCCGCCTTAGGCTGAAAGAAGGCAAAATTCAGGGTAACCACAAACCACGCTCAGTCTGGTAGCTAGCCCTACCAGAACAGGAGAGGGCTCTCTCCGAGTCACACTCAGTGAATAAGTGAATGAAAAGGCCTGAGATGACTTACAACAAACTATTTATCTTAGGCTAGTAAGTGAAAATGAAAATAAGAAGTGATTTTCATGAATGACTGTGTTCTGGGATGTTATGGGACCACTGGACCTCAATGACCAGAGAATTTAACACAAAGGCACGGATTATTTCGTGAGGCAGGGTAGGCGGAAAGCATAGCAATTTAGTTTTAAGATATTGTGGAATGGAGAGATTGATTAAGAGCGTGAAAAGGGCATGAACAACATGAATCCTTTTCAACAGAAGAATGAACATTGTACATGAAATTTTCCCACAGGCAAAGCAATAAAATTGAATTCTACCTTAGCTAACTTAGAAAATTTCAATGGAAATGAATATGAAATGAGCTATGAAACATAACAAGATACATATGAAACATAAGAGACACATTTGCTACACTCACAACCACTTGAATCTCATGAAACAAAGCCACTGCCTTTCATTAATCCTCTGTAAAAATATACAATGCAGAAACAGAGTCTCTTTCCCACAGTCTCCCAGAAGTTACAAGCCAACCAACCCTTTGCAAATGGTTTGCATACAATATATAGAAATTGCTATGGAGAGATAGAACGCCCAAGGGTTGGGGAGTTACTCGAATCATTACAAACTGAAGGTGGAGAGCCAAATAGCAGCTACAGGTGCAGCGCCATAAACATGACAAATGGCTCGGTGGCCTTTTGCCTTCCTTTGCCACTTGGATAATTGACCATCTGGAGTGAAAATAATTATAAAACCACCTTAGATGCAAAAAAACTAAAGTACATATGAGTGGGTCCACTTACAAAAAGTCGGGAAGCGAAATTTCGCGAAATAGAGTCATTCTGGCCTTTTTTCCTGTATACGTCACGCCAATTTGGGTCCAGTTTTGAGGGCCTTCCCGGAGTCTAAAATGAGTGCAATATATCTTGTTGGAAATCCTGTCCTATCTACTTTCCAACCCCACTAGAATTTTTGTAATTGGAGCTCATTTTCCCCTCCAAATCTTCATTCTCCCAAGACTGCTTCTTGTGTGTCAAAATAGGGGCACTGAGGCCATTTTTTAGTGTATTTTGCCCTTTTGGTGGCCAAGATCTTCTCCAAATTTCTTGCTCCCACGGCCAGTAATTTTTATTTTGCATGCTGAATCCAAAAACGCAAACCATTTCTCATTTGGAGCTCCCAATCTTACGCGTCGCGCTAGTGGCATAGCGCGTATAGAGAAAAAAACCTGTTTTTGTGCCAAAAATTTGTCGTGCGAGCAAAATTTTCCCAAATTCCTTGAAATTTGGGTTGGAGGTCCTCTATGAAGTGCTATGCTGTGCCAAGGAAGCTTCAGCCAATATTCGAAGCCGATCTTGCTCTTTGGCCCTTTTTGCTTCCTTTGTTGCTTGGCTCAATTTAGCCTTCAAGCTCCTTATTCGGGCCTTTGCGCTCATGTTCCACACCCTGTAATGACAAGCCATCCTCCTCAGTATGGTATTGCCCCTGTTTGCCTTCTCCAGCTTTTTCTCCAAGTGTAGGTTGACCCGATCCAACTAAGACTCACGGTCGTTGTTGATCTCTTGCTCCAAGGTTGTGAGCTCGATCCCTCTCTGCTGGACAGCTTGTCGATTTTCACGAATGCTTTGCAGCTCCATGATCGTCTGTTGGTCCTAAAGCTGTTTGTTTCTTTTCTCCAAATACTTCATGACCCATCTAGCCCTCTCGAAATTTAGTATCAAGTCTTTGATCTCCTTGTCCTACTCCTGAATGGTCATCCTAAGTTTGGCATTTTCTGCCTCTATCTCTTCATCTGAAATGAGGATGACACCGATCTCCTGTGTACCTAATGGCCCCTCATCATGCATGGGCTCCTTGCCCTTGTCCAATACCTGTGTAGTCGATGCCGGAAGCGAGGCCCCTTCCGTCCCAGGTGGAGATAACACTCGCTTTGTTGCTACAAACAAGTGCCTACTGCCTCTCTGATATGTAATGGAAACTAGCATGGCAGTGGTCTCATGATGCTCATGCTGATAAGAAGAACCACCCAACTCCTTCTTGGGCCCTGATAGTACCTGTGGTGTGCTGAAGAAGTCACGGGAGATAAAGTCCTCCCAAGCAATGCCCTACAATCCCAATTGATGATCTACCAAAACCCGAATGAGAGCGAAGTGATAGACACTGTTAAGCTGCTGCTGAGGGGTCTTATGCAGCATGAAGGTGTTCATCCTCTCTATATTCTTGCATATGAGAAATGGGAGGTTCATCAACCTCACCTTGGTAAAGTGCATGAGTAGGCGAATATGATAGGCATACAGTCTAGAGAACCTCCCCTCACAGCTGAAGTATTTCATGATCAACCTCATGAGTGGAGCATACTCATTCTTCAAGTATATGAAGGGAAATACTCTAGTGAACTCATCCACGAATCTGGTTTTGATGTAAGGCTCATAGTGATGCCTTTCCACCTTCTTCTTTTTATGCCACTGCTCCCGAAAATTTGGAATACCTGTTGCCAATGATATAGCTTCGGGTGTCAAGGTGAAAGTGACCTCGGCCAAGGTAGACTGACCTCCATGTAGATGAAGCACAAATAACCAAGCCAACTCATGATGAACTCTGACATTTGTCACCCTTTGAAAAATTTCAAAGCATGATAAGTACTGGAAGGCTGACATGGCAAGAGGGCATGCTTGTAACTCGGTGAGGGTAGTGGGCTCATCCCTGACATGTCTGCCACTCTTGTGGTGTCTCCTAGGAGCCTGCTCTTCTGAAGATGAGTCACTCTGTGTCTCCCTCTCATACTCGGACGAATGCTGTGATGACATGACTGCAATGTGGGTTGTGATTAGGCTGCCCCTTTGATGAGGGTGTGAGGCTGGGTGCCTTTGTAGTATCTGTTACCAAGGGGAACAATGAAATAGGGATTGTTAGGACAGGAGTGATGAAATGGGAATAGGGGTTATAGGGAAAAATTTGTTAGGGATGTGGGAGGAGTTTGGGATTTTTGATAGGGTAGGGTTAGGGGTTTCTATAGAGCAATAGGAGGAGGGGAAAGGGAATATGAGTTTGGTATTTTAGGGCAGTGATGGTAGGAAAAATGGCATAGGGGAACAAGGGAAAAAGATAAGGAAGGGAAAAGGGGACCTTGGCATCAACAATACAATTGCACAACCCTAGCAAAATGGTCTCTTGGTGTCTTCATATGGTTGCTTTAAGAGTTTTGTTTCATCTCTATCATTGGGCATAAAATCACCATGTCTTTAACAAATTTGATGAACAAGTGGGTTAATAGAGCCTACCTTGCAAATTTATGTGCTTCCCAAAAAATTTGAGTGAATTTGGCACGTTTGAGGCACTTTGGTTATGTGCGTCGCGCCTCTGTTTGTGTGCACCGCGCTCTAGTTTGTGTGCGTCACGCTTCGGGTATGCGCCACACACTTTACAACTATGAACTAGGGGCGAGGGCTGTGTGTGTCACGCCCTTAGCTGTGTGCGCTGCGCCCTTAACCTCACCTTCAACCAGCTCCTCATTGCTTGTTTACTCGTCGGCCTGTATGCGCCGTGCGCAAACCCCAGAGCACTGTGCCCCGGGTATGCACCCCGTGCGTTATAACTCTGAACTGGGGGTGGGGGCTATGTGCGCTGTGCCTTGTGTGTGCATCGTGCCCCTGATTGTGTGTGTCGCGCCCTGAAAACCGACTCCCACTCACTCCAAATGCTCACCAACGCTCTCCAATCTCTTTGCTATGTCTCCCACTAGTTTTTATTTGCACAATGCCCCTGATTGTGGTGGAAAACTTGTATATAAAGCTTTGGGAGAGATGAGTTTGATTTTTACTTCTTCAAAAACCCATTTTCTAATGTTGTGTTTTGGCACTTTTTCATTGACTTTAGAATACATTGATTTTCACTTTCCCTTTGAAATTTTAGCTCAAATGACGAAATTTTTGGCACTCTTTGCAGGGATTGCACGATAGGTTATTTGGCCACAAAAACCATGACTACCTCTGAAAAATCAATTAGCGACTTTTTTGCAAATTTTGTCATAAATGACACTGTTTGACTTTTCTTCAAAACAGAGTTTTGAAGAAGATTCGAAGTCTATCCACATGACGATGAGGATTTCTGAACCATAACTGTGTAAGGGCCTCACTCTGGCCTGCATGGCTCTACTGGACATGTTTCAAGTACCAAATTGATGAATTCCTAGACCTAGACCTCGAAATGACCTTTGTCCTTTAAAGGACCAGACCTTGACTGTCATGGATTTCAATGATGATTGATAAAATACCTGAGCCAACAGGAGCCAGACATGAAGGGGGGAAATGACTATAATGACTTTCTCCGCCAGATTATGGCATGCCCCTAGCGGAATGCAACTAGGAGAATGGAGTGGGACACCTAATCATGAAATACATAAAGAGTTTTGATCTCTGACGGAGGACTTGACCAGACCAACTCTAACACCTTATTGAAGAATTATGTCTTAGTGAAGGTGCTCTAAGCCTCAGGGCTTAGAGAAATCTATTTATGTGACAAGAGACCACCTCTTGCACCGAGGCAAAGTTTCCTTCACCCAATTTCCAAATTACTTTCGAAAGGACTGAAAGATGTGTGAAAAGAGTTGCATTTGTAAATGAAATCCTAAAGTAAATTAGTTGTGGAAAAGAAAATGCTTTAATTCATTAAACCTTGCAAAGGAAATAAACTTCATGAAATAAATGCAATTCAAAGGAATAAAACAATAGTCTAAGTGATTTTCATGTATCAATTAACTTTGGTAATCCACTCAAAATGCTTATGTTCTTTGCATGGATAAAATGTTCATGATAATTTTATGCAACTGCTTTAAGATCCTCTAAAAATGTACCTTTAATGCTGAAGACAATTACTAAAGTTAACGATTCACTCACTTGCAAAATAACTGGAAATAATATGCGGGTAAGTAATTCAATATTCGCTACAAAATGAATGACTTACCAAAGTGCAGGCAACCGCATGCACTGGTGCAGGAAAGAGTTCGTTGCACAGTCCGATCGAAAGCGAATTAAGACAAGGATTGAGAGTAAAGAAAATGCGAGAAAGGAATTACATAAATGAAATAGACTCAACTAACTCTCAAACCACGGATCCATTTCACACTTTAACTACAAAAGAAATTTAATTCATGATCTCATAAATACATATTAAAATTGTAACATCACACAGCTGCAAAGGAAATATTCACACTGTCTTTCTGAGTAACGAAAGTATGAGGGGTAAACGAGCTGGGTTGGCTGGGCCCTAGCCAACTAGCTCATTCCCCTTCTAAGGAATTAAAAATCTCAGAACTTCAAGTATACTTCAAAGATAAATTAGACACTATGTATGAAAATCATGGAAGTTCTCTTGTATTACTCGATTCAGCGAATGTACATAACAGGGCAAGTCTAGCCACAGAGCTGAGGCGATAACTAGATTACATTGAAAAAAATTATAGTCGATGGTTCACTAGCTAATCCTACCTATGATCTATATCTTATACATCCTTTTAGCCCTAGCCATTTTCACTAATTACAAACATTTTCTTATTCAGGCCCTTCAGCTGAACAGACTAGAAATCGAAATTACAAAATTGACCAGCAGTTATAATGCACATGTATCTCGCTTGGTCATAACCTAACTTTGGAAAACATTCCCTGATTGCGCGCCACTTGTTATCCTTCTTCAATTCATCAACAACTAAAATCGAGGTCAAGGATCGAGATCCGTCGTCATGGAAGATTTGGCTCTCAGAAATCTCGGACAATCTTCGTGGCCTTGCAGTAATCTACCTACACTAGTCATACTCATTCATAATTAATACTAAGTTCCACGATTACTCTAGGAAATTAACATGAGTTACAAGAGGTATGTAAATAGGCATGAATTCTATATAAAAATGATTAATAAAGCATTGTAATAAATCTTAATGTAAAATATGAGCATGTGCAGGAATGGGTAGCTATCTTGGATTAGTGCAGGAAAGATGGGTATTTATTGAGATAAAATAGAGGCTAATATTTATGGAAATGGGGTAGAAATAGGACAATTTGGGACACCAACGTAGGGTGTAAAGAGTTATGTTTTAATATTTTAGTGGTTTAAGGGTAAATAAGGCCATATTAGGGCTCAATGGTTAAGCTTTAGGGGTTTTAGGGCCTAGGGGATTTATAGGCATCTTAAGATGATGAAACCATATAATGGAAATATATAACCTTTCAAGCACACTACCATTGTATGAATTTTCCATTCGAAAGAATAAATTTATTGAATCCTATCGACCACTAGGATTCACTCAAGATTTACATCAATTTGAGCTTTAAATTAAGTAAAATGAGCCTTCCTAATAAACAATTTTTCCTCCTTGATATGTTCCATGTCATTGGCAATGTGTATGATAATGCATAAGCTTCCTTTGAACTTTTTCATTAAAAGATGAAGTGGAAGGAAGTTCTTCCTTTATGAAATGAATCCCTTATCAATGAAGATGAAGTTTTATATTGAACTCAAGCTTGCTACAAACATTCAATATTAAGGAAATGAAAAATATCTTATATTATGAACCAAGATATCCTTTCATGTTTATTTCCATTTTATGCCATTTTCGTTTGAAGCTATAGCTTATTGAATCTTAATTAAAATTTTCCACTGCATGGTGTTTTTCTCATTAAATACAATTATTAATAAATTATATTTCCCATTGTTAAGGATTGTCAAATTAACCCAATTATAGCTGATGTTAACATAAAATATGTGTAATATTTTCACGTCTAATCTTAATCCTTTCCTTGGATGTTCTTCTCCAAACCCCTAATGCTCCTCTTATCCATTCTATTTCAATTTAGAAAGCATGTCCAATGGCCATAATGGAATTATAGGAAAAAATATTGAATACATAAATACTTTTCTAAACACGATGAATAATTTTAAGTGGTAGGAGTTCCTTACATTTACATTGATAATAAACATTGTATCCACAAGTAGTAGAAAAATTAATAGTAGTAACAAAATAAGAGAGGGTCACATAGGCTTCATCTTGTTGAAGTACTTTGAATTCTCTGTATCTAAATTGGGCTCTATTTTAGTCCCAATAATGCTCCCACGGAGTCCCTTATTATACGCCCGGGACCTTTGTCTTCCATTAAAGTAATTAAATGGAGTTAGAATGATATTTATTATTGGATGATCCATTCTATTTATGTTGTTAAAACTTGTAAAGCCTACAATTATTTTCAATATTTCTTGCAACACTCTAATTCTCTGATACCATTTTGGATTTTAATCATGAGCACTAGATATATTGTGTAAAAAATACTACACCAACAATTGTATAATGAGAAAGAAGGGAGAATTAAATTGCATTGAAAAAAGACAAATTAGCTAAGCGACCAATTTGGATTACTCATAACTCTTATGTCTATTAGTGCTCAACACGAATACTCTTAAATAAACCTCATTGAGAGGGAACCAATGTGCACCAGGTTGGGGTTCCATAGTGCACACACACTAGAAAATAGAAAAACAATTTCCTTGACTAGCTACTACTTTGAAATTAGACTAGGAGACCCTAAAATAGAGTGGGAGTCTAAGTCAAAATAAGCTATAACTAAAGTTATCCCTCTTGCATCTCCTAACTTAGATGTAGCAAGAAATCTCCAAAAATAAGATTGAAAATGAAAGGATAAGGTTAGTAGGTGATTGATCCAAGTTCATATTGGTGGCCACCTGCCTATTCCGCTTGGAACCCCACCACCGTTTCTTTCAGATTTTAAGTTCCTTAATTGTAGCACAATTTACTATTTTTTGTAGTTTTTTGGGTCCTGAAATTTTGGAGCCATTTTGAGGCCCTAAACGACTTTTTTTTTGTCAGAAGGGTATTTTTTGGTTCATGATTTTTCCAATAGGGAAAATATCACTTTTTCACTCCTTAAAGTCTCTCCCCATGTCAAGGACTAGTGGGAAATCCTACTGTGAGCAGATGTACGAGCGGGAACCCTCACTATTTTTCAGTTGCACCCACTTGGAACTCCCTCTGAGACACCATCAAGAAGAAATATTAACATGTTGGGAGCTATGAAGATAAGTACATAAAGTGGACCACACTACAATAGGGAAGGGACCAAGACGTGCCAGAGTTCACAAATATTTTTCATACCCTTCGCATGAAGTCAGGTATCAAGGATTCTGAGTAACATTTGGTACTCAAGTATTGTGGTTATCTCCAAAAATACATCCAAAATGAGATGGCATTCCTAGATATATCCTCGCTTGGCATTGCCTACCGATACACTGTCTAGATTGAGCAGAAGTTTAAACAGAAGAAGTGATGCTTTAGATCTATGAATCTGAAGCAAGGGGAAGGTGCCCCCAAACCACAAAACAAAGGACAAAGCCAAGGTGGGGTGACCCTGGACAACCTGTTGAAGATGAAAGAAAATAACAACACCATGAAGACAAAGAAGGAGACGAGAAAGTGGTGTGAGTTCCATAAGAGCCCCACTCACAACACAAGTGAGTGTTGAGCCAAGAAGTCACTGATGGTTGAGATAAAGGCCTGAAAATCAGATGCATGTTCCAACTCTGAGTCAGAACCCGAAAAAGGAAATGACAAAGGGAAGAAAATTATTGATGTGGAGTCCAACGACACTATTGGCACCACCAAGATCTAGAAGATTGAGCTCGAATATCCAGAGGGGGGGGAGCGTCTCTTCCACTCATAGATGTGGGTGAAGGGTTCGACGTTGCAATTCATTTTCGATAGTGGGAGTGAAAAGAACCTCATTTCAGTAGAGGTCATGAATCATTTGGGCCTACCAACCACACCACACTCACATCCATACACCATCGGGTGGTTTCACCAAGGACGAGATCTCTACGTTAGCTAGCAGTGTCACCTTCCCTATAACATCAAGTCCTTCATGGATGAGGTGTTGTGTGATGTTGCTCCTCTTGGAGTTTGTGTTGTATTATTAGGCCAACCATACTTGTGGAAGCATCATGATGTATATGAGTCGAGGCATCACACTGTTATTATTTCATTAGGTAATAAGCTAGACAAGGTATTAGAGGTAGCCCCACCTAGTGCCATCTCTTTGATCTCTGCTAAGAAATGTAGTAAGATCATCTCCTAGACTCGTATTTTTTTTTTCCTTTTATTCACTCTCAAAGTAAGTGGAAGATCATGGTCACATCCATGTCCCACAAGAAGGTTTCCTCCACAAAATAGAAGCATGTGGATACACTCATGAAAGAATATAAGAAAATCTTCTCCTCACCCACAGGGGTACCCTTGCAATGTCAAGTCAAGCATTTAATCGATCTGACTCCCGAAGCACCTCTACCCAATGGGTTGATATATCACCACTCCATTCTGGAAAATGAAGAGATAAAGCGACAAATCCATGAGTTTTTGCAAAAAGGGCACATCCGACCAAGTTCCTCTCCTTGTGGGACCCTCATTATACTTGTATAGAAGAAGGATGGGACTTGGAGGCTCTACATTGATTATCGGGCACTAAACAAAATCACTGCGAGAAATAGGTATCCAATCCCATAGATTGATGACCTTTTGGACCAATTCAAGGGGGCCAAGTATTTCAGCAAGATCGACCTGAAGTTTGGCTATCACAAGGTTCTAATAGAACCCATAGATGTATGGAAGACTGCCTTCAAATCCAAGGAAGGCCTTTTTTAATGGTTGGTTATGCCCTTCATGTTGAAAAATTACCTTGCTACTTTAATGTGGCTAATGAATGACATCTTGTGGCCCTTCACAAACTCATTCATGGTTGTTTATCTCGATGACATCCTCATCTTTAGCAAGAGTTGGAAACAACACTTGCAACACATTCAACAGGTCCTTCAAACCCTCTAGTAGCACAAACTGTGTGCCAACTTGGAGAATTGTGCCTTTGGCATGAGCCAGGTCCAATACATGGGTTACATTATATATGAGCGAGGCATGTATGTGGATCTGACTAAGATACAACTCATTTAGGATTGTGCAACATCGACTACTCTAACAGAGCTTCGCAGCTTTTTGGGCCTTGCAAATTTTTATCAAAGGTTTGTGTTGGGATTCTCCCATATCACTTGGTCTTTGAGTTAGATTACCAAGGGTAAAGTGAAAAAATTTCCTTGTTTGGGACCCAACAAAAGGCATTTGTTGAGTTGAAGTGTCTCCTCTTCTCTACACCAGTACTCACATTGCCATACCTGCAACAACCATTTGAAATTGAGAGAGATAGCTTCGAATATTCTGTTGGTGCAGTCCTCACCTAGCACAGGCATCCAATGGCCTATCATAGTGAGACACTTTCTTATAAAATTCAAAATTATCCCATCTATGATAAAGAGATGTATTTCATCATGTAGGCTTGCCGAAAATGGAAGCATTACATTCTAGGGAAGGAGACGTGCATCCACACCGATCACGAACCTCTTCAGTTTATATAGACATAAGGGAATTTGCAGAATATTGCCATCAGAAGTGGTCTACATATCTTCAAAAATTCCACTTGAATATTAAATAGAAAAGGGGAAGCAACAATCATGTTGCATACTTCCTCAACTGGCCCCCAGTTGCACCATTGACTATTCTTCTCAACTCTTATGGCTATAAGGCCTCTGAATTGCCGAAACTATACAAAAATGATCTAGATTTTGCCTCCACATACTAGATGCTAATACATGGAAAGAAAAGTTCTTGATTTCCACCTCTAGGATGCATTATTATGCTACCTAGGCCACCTTTGTGTTCCTTCAAGCGAGCGTGCCAAGCTGATTTTGGTGGCGCACTATAGTCAGGTCATAGGACACTTTGGTGTGGAGAAAACCTTGGATGTACTACAAAAGCACTTTTATTGGTCGAAACTCCAACAGGATGTTGGGAAATATATCAGATCTTGCATTTCCTGTGCCATCACCAAGCCAACCATCAAGAAGAAAGATTTGTACACTCCTCTTCCTACTCCCAGCCAACCTTGGGAATCCATCTCCATGGACTATATATATGGCCTTCCTTCTACCAAGTATGGTGATGACTGTGTATTTGTGGTCGTGGATAGATTTTCTAAGATAGCTATATTGGTGACCTGCAAGAAGAGTATCATAACAAAGAACAATGCCAAACTCTTATTTGAATGAGTGTGGGTATATTTTGGGGTCCCACAGACCATTATATTATATTAGGATAGCAAGTTCTTGAGCACATTATGGTCAAGCCTCTGGACACTGTTGGACAGAAAGCTCACCATGTCAACTACATTCCATCCCCGAAAAGATGGGTAGACAAAGGCCATCAATAGGATGATAGTGCACATACTATGCATGTACAACTCCAAGCATCCACGAACTTGGGATGATAGTCTTCCCTATGTGCAACACATTTATAACATAGCTCTCCATAGCTCAACTGGTCGCAATCCCTTTCAAGTGGGTCTACGATTTCAACCATTGAGTCTGATTGATGTTTCCATGCCTCATGCGACTACATAGACATAATCCACATATGTATTGTCTGAGGTTGATAAAGCAACCCAATTTATTAAACGCATCCAACACATCTGCCAATAAGTTCATGACATCTTGGAGACGTCCAATTCTAAGTACAAGTAGAGACATGATCAACACCGGGTGCCACACAAGTTTCAAGTGGGTGACAAAGTTTGGTTACATTTGCAGAAGGAGTGCCTCACTAGGCCCCACCACAAGCTTAACCCACTCTGATATGGGCCTTACACCATCACTAAGGCTATAAGGGACAATTATCTTGAGCTCATCATTCTGTAGGTTTTAACCCCGTACAGAAATTACCTGCATACGAATTCTAAATCACAGGAAAAATAAAAATGCGAGAGCATAACACATAAAACACATATACACAGAGATTTCCCACTGGATCTCAAAACCGAGACTACCAGCTTGATTTTTCATTATATTCATTTCAATGTTACAATACATATTTATACATGCCGAAGCATCCAATACCATGGACCGAAAACCATCGCGTCAAAAACTGTGGACCGAAAACCATAGGTAAGTTCGCCCAACCTAATATAGGGTCCAAAAAAAATTTTCTCGGGGTGCTGCCCCGAACCCCGTAGAGGGGGGCTACCCACCCCCCCGCTGCACAATTGGTGCGGCGAAGGGGGG
>APFE030379479.1:0-27053 GCA_000404065.3 Pinus taeda
CTAGTATCTTGGCTAGTGCAAGAGCTAAGGGGGTTGTAGCTCCCTTCCAGGAGAAGCTGGAAAACAAGAGAGAGTTGTAGCTCTCTGCAGGTTGCAGCCTGCGTACTGGTAAAGAACTGCACCAGTACATTGTAAACAGAAGTTTCTAATTAAAGAAAGATAGAGACGAATTGCAGCAGGTGGTTTTCACCCACATTGGGTTTCCACCTTATATCTGGTGTTCTCGTGTGTGATTGTCTTTCTTCTCTGTTTTACTGTCTCTGGTTACTGGTTATTTGATGTTGCATCTCAGATTAACAAACATCATCTGAAAGTTTAAGTAAATTGAAAGTTTGCTTTGTATACGCGGTTTTACTTCTGAATAGTTGCGTATATACGCAGGTTGAATTAAATGAAGTAGCGTATACAATTTGGTTTTTGAAAAGGATTATTTGACTTGATAATATTGATTCACACTCCCTCTCAGTATTATTTCCAACAACATATACACAAAGATTTTCCCCTGGATCCCAAAACCGAGACTACTAGCTTGATTTTTCATTATGTTCCTTTAAATATTACAATACATATTTAAACATGCCGAAGCATCCAATACCATGGACCGAAAACCATCGCGTCCACTACCATGGAATGAAAACCATCGCTTCCAAAACCATGTGTGAAAATCATGCACAAAACCATAGGTAGGCCTGCCCAACCTAACATAGGGTCTAAAACCAAAATTTTCTGGGGCAATAGAGGGGGGTTACCTGCACCCCTCAAACCCCCTGTGACCCCGTCGCTACGCAATCGACGCAACGAAGGGGGGGCTCTCCCCCCTCTAACCTCCCGGTTAACTACAGGGGCTAGTTGTGGAAAGAATATAACACAACCCAACATTCTCCCACTTGTTGTTTTCTTTCCATAGGGGACAACAAGAGAGCTTAGAAATTTATCCAGCCCTACAATGCCCATTGTTTATTTACACCAAGAGAACTTTTTAGAGCTCACAGATTTTGTCAATGCATCTGTAGTATTCTTCAAAGTGTCCACGTTTACCAGCAACACCTTTTTGTCTTCTATCATATCCCTCACAAAGTGACACTGAACATCAATGTACCTTGTCTTTGAATGATATGAAGGGTTCTTTGCCAATAAAATTGCATTTTGGATATCACAGTCTATCCTTATAGCTCCATGTACTAACCCCATACTTGAACACAATCTCTACAACCAAACTGCTTCCTTGCTTGCATGAGTAGCTACCATGTATTCTGCCTCTCTAATTTATAGTGCCACTATAGATTGTTTCTTCCTCATCCAACTGACTGCACCTCCAAATAGGTTAAACACATATCCACTTGTAGATCTTCTCTGATCCAGATCTCTAGCCCAATATGCATCAACAAAGACACGAATATCCAACACTTGTTCCAATCCTGGTCTTCCTTGGTAGCACAAACCATAATCACTAGTGCCACACAAATACCTAAAATCTCACTTCACTACTGTCCAATGCTCCTTCCCTGGTTTTGACATAAACCTGCTTAATACTCCCACTACATGTGCAATGTTTGGTCTAGTACAAACTATTGCATACATCAGGCTATCAAATTCACTTGCATATGGAACACGGGACATGTGCTCTTCCTATTCTTGTGTCTTGGGACACTGTTCAATAGATAACTTCACACCTATAGGAATAGGAACATTCACCGGTTTAATATCCTGCATATTAAACCTTTGCAGTATTGTCTCGACATACTTCCTCTGGTTTAACTAGAGCTTCCACTTTGCCTGATGTATTGTAATTTCCATGCCCAAAATATAGTTTGCAGCACCAAGATCTTTCATGTCAAATTTGGAGGACAATTGGGTCTTCAAATCCTAGATAATTTCTTTGTCATTTCCAACTAGCAACATATCATCCACATACAAGTCCAAATAAATAACATGGTCACCAATTAATTTAAAATACACACAGTGATATACTTTGCTTCTGGTGAACCCCAAGTCCCCATATAAATGTATCAAATTTCTGATACCACATCCTTGGTGACTGTTTTAACCCATACAAAGACTTCTTTAACTTGCATACCAGTTCTTTCTTACCCTTCACTGCAAAGCCTTCAGGTTGCTTCATGTATATTTCCTCTTCCAGATCCCCGTGAAGAAATGTTGTCTTCACATCCATTTGTTCCACCTCAAAATCAAAAGCAACAACAACAGATAAAAGTATTCTAATAGAAGTTACCTTGGCAACAGGAGAAAAAATATCACCAAAATCAATTCCCGACACCTGGGAATAACCTTTTGCTACCAACCGAGCTTTGTATTTCTCCACCTTTCCTTCTACACTTGTCATCTTCTTGAACACCCATTTGCTACCAATGGGTTTCCTTCCAGCTACAACTCCACCAGATCCCAAGCCTCATTTTTGTTCAAAGATGTCATTTCATCAACCATGGCCTCTTTCCAGAGTTTTCCATCCTCTGAATTCACTGCTTCCTTCACAGTTTTTGGATCATCATCAGTAACAGATAAAGAAAAATTTGAACAAAAAGTAGATGGACTATACCTTTCTAGCTACCTTCTTTCTCGAACTGATCTTCTCACAACCAGATTTTGTGGTTCTTCATCTTCTGATTCTTCCTCTGCTGTAGAGTCTGATTCTTCCTCCTTTAGCACAAACTCTATCTTCTCAGGTTCCTTTCATTAGACTTCATGTTTAATAACATATTTCACCTCTTTGAACACCACATCTTGGTTGTACACAACCTTCCTTCTTATTGGGTTCCAAAGCTTATAACCCTTTAAACCATCCTTATACCCAATAAAGATGCACTTTTCAAATTTACTATCCAAATTGGTTCATTTCTCCTTTGGAACATGTACATATGCATCACATACAAATACCCTTAGATGTGAAAGAGAGGGTTTCTTACTGGTCCATACCTCTTGTGGAGTCCTATCCTCCAATGTTGATGAAGGTGACCTGTTGACCAGGTAACATGCAATATCCATTGCCTCTACCCAGAATTTCTGTCCTAACCTGGCACCACTGAGCATGCTTCTTTCCCTTTCCATGAATGTCTTATTCATTCTTTCTACAACTCAATTTTTCTGAGGTGTATATGGAGTAGTCTTCTGCTGTTCTATACCACACTTCTTACAGAATTATTCAAATTCCTTACTGCAAAACTCTCCACCATTATCTATCCTCAACACCTTTATCTTCTTCTCTGTCTGGTTTTCCACCAGAGCCTTAAATTCTTTAAACCTGTCAAAGACTTCAGATTTCTTCTTAAGGAAATATATCCATGTATTCCTTGAGAAGTCATCTATAAATGATACACAGTACATAGACTTACCCAGTGATGGAACCTTCATAGGTCCAAAAACATCACTGTGCACAAGCTCTAATATCTATTTCGCCCTCTTACTTCTAGAGGGGAAACTCACCCGATTCTGCTTCCCATATACACAATTTTCACAAAAATCAAAATCCAAAGAGATATTACTCATAACTTCTAACATAGCTTTACCATGAAGTATTCGAAGGCCCTTCTCTCCAATATGTCCAAGCCTTTGATGCCACAACATGGTCTTTTCTCTAGAGACTATTAGATTTTCTGCTCCACTTTCAGGAACCACAGAACTGTAGCACCCATCAATAATAGTGCTACCTTGCAACTTGTATAGAGTTCCAATCCGAACTCCTCGCATCAATACCAGTGCTCCCTGAACCATTTTGCAAGTATCCTTCTCGAACACTGTTTTTACACCTACATCATCTAGCTTACTTATAGAAATTAGGTTTCTGGCTAATGCAAGAATATGCAAAACAGCCAAAAGTGTTCTAACCCTTCCACCTTGTAACTTCAACTTTACCTTTCCGCAACCAATGATTCTATCCTTCCTGACATCCCCCAAGAAGACATAACCACCATCATATTTCTCATACTCACAGAACAACTCTCTATGGGGAGTGAAATGAAAGGATGCACCTAAATCAATCAACCATGCCTCATGATCTACATGTGTACTTGAAGAGGCCAAGTAGACATCCCCACCTTCATCTGAGGTGGTTTTCGCCTCTGCAAAAGTAGCCTCATCAGATCCCTTTGCTTTATCAGGTGCTTTAGATTTACAGTCCATTTTGTAGTGCCCTTCCTTTCCACATTTCCAGCACACCACCTTTACAGGTTTTCTTGGAGATTTAGATCTCCCACTAAATGACTTATTTTTGTTTCTATTATGGGATCGTCTTCATACAGACAAGGCATCACCATTTTGGCTCTCTGTATTTTTCCGTCTCATTTCCTCTGTCAACAAGGATGAGACTATTTCATCAAACTTCAAGGTAGTTGCATTACTACCTATTGCAATAACCAGACTATCCCATGAATCTGGTAGAGAACACAACAAACTGATGCACTTATCTTTATCTAAAATTTTAATATCAACAGATAATAACTGACTTACCACAGTATTAAATGCATTCAGATGTTCTATCACTGTGTCTCCATCTTTCATCCTCAGGTTATACAACTTTTTTTACAGGAACATTTTATTCACCAAAGACTTAGATTGGTACAAAGTCCTTAACTTGTCCCACAAAGCCTTTGTCGTAGCTTCCCCTGATACATTCAACAATACTGAATCTAAGACACACAATCATATTGTGCTTTTTGCCTTCCGATCCAACTTCTTCCATTCTTCATCGGACACTACTGTTGGTTTAGTACCTGGATCTATCGCGATCCACTGATCTTTATCCACCAACAGATCCTCCATCTTGAGTTTCCACAGCTCAAAAATTTGACCATTAAATTTCTCGATCTCTATCTTTCCACTGCTCGCCATCTTCTTTCACCAACAGAATCGATCTCGCAGATCTCCCATCGAGTAAGGTCTACCACAGGCTCAAGTGAAACCCCTCAGCAACAAAGGCATCCCCTTGAAGCCAAAACTGCTCTGATACCAAATGTAGGTTTTAACCCTGTACAAAAATTACTTGCATATGAATTCTAAAACACAAAAAACAAACAATGCAAGAGCATAACACATAAAACACATATACATAGATATTTTCCCCTAGATCCCAAGACCAAGACCACCAGCTTGATTTTTCATTATTTTCCTTTCAATGTTATAATACATATTTATACATGCCAAAGCATCCAATACCATGGACCGAAAAACATCGCGTCCAATACCATGGACCGAAAACCATCGTGTACAATACCATGGACTAAAAAAAAATCGCGTCCAAAAACATGTGTGAAAATCATGCACAAAACCATAGGTGGGTCTCGCCAACCTAACATAGGGTCCAAAATCAAAATTTCCCGAGGCAGTGCCCCTCAAACCCCCTGTTAACTACGTGGAAAGAATATAACACAACCCAACACAAAAATGGCAAGGCAAGGTTGAAACCATTGTGACAACTGGAGAATCCCATGTTAGTGACAGCAAGAGAACCAAATACAAACATGAAAATATAGTGCATTCCAAAAATAACAAGGAAACCATACATGTAACTTGATACCTTCAATGAAATCTCTTTGTAGCCACTTCATCCAACTCTTCCTTGCTTGATCCTTGCTTCCTTTGCTTTCTTGTCCTTCCTTTGCCATCCTCTATTCCAATGCTAGAGTGCTCCAAGAATTCTCTTGGTGAGCTCCAATATTGCAGCAATAATGTCGCAACTCCTAGGGCTCCCTTCTTTACTTTTATCAACCTGGTAGTTCGTAACAAACTTAGAAGTAAAGGTGTTGTATGCACAAGTACTAGCTCTTACTGCAGGCTGTCACTTGATCAACTGTCACAAGTTTGTTGGGAGCTTAAGCCAACTTCTATGAGTTCTCAAAAGAAGATTTTATTGTGATGGCAGAAGACTAATTCTACAGGGGTTATTCTACTTGCAAAAAGATAATGAAAAATGAAATGGAACTCAAACCCTCACAAACCCTAATCGTGCAAGAAAAGAGATGGAAACTACTAAGATGGGTGCCATTGATTACTGAAAAAGGTAAACTTCATTTATTCAAGCTACTTCTGAAGAGAAATGGAAAGACATCATCTTTTTGCAATTTTGAGTATTTTTATGTGGATTTATTATGCTTGTGGTTTGACTAATTGCGATTGTGCAGTAGTTTGGTGGTAAAGGAAAATGCAGTTGACTTTTTCAGATGATGAGGAAGGTGTGGAGGGGCCTTAAGAAGTCCCTAGTACCCTTCTGGAGATTTCCATTGCAATCAGACTTTGAAAAATTGCTCACATGAACTTCTACAGGAGGCTGTAGGGGATCTACAGGAAGTTCTACAGGAGGAGGTCAAAGGTGATTTTTAGAGGTTTGAAGGTGGAAAAATGGCAAGAAAAAGGAAACGAAGGGTGGATGAAGGTGTTGGATGGTCTAGGACTCTGTTAATGAAGATCAGGAATGAAGGAGAGGGTTGGACTTGCTCAAAGGGGAAGAAAGCGATTTTTTGAAAAATGCAGAAATTAGGACAGTTTGGTGAAATGTGGTGAATGGGTGAAGGAATCTGCAAAAGATGAGCTGGTACAGGTTGTGATATGGAGCGAGGACAAGCTAAAATGTTTCTCGAGTGAGCTGCACATCTACTTCTTAAAAACTGACCCAAGCTAGAACCAAAAAATAGAGTTTGTCTAACTTGACATAAAATTTGACCTAAAAATAGAGTACTGCTGAATAGAACTTTATGAACAAAAAATTATGTGAGAAAGCCACGGAAAATGAACATGAAATGGTCTAAGTATGTGAATCCAAGTAAATATCAGCTTCTTCAACTCAAAGCATCACACTAGCAATTGTAGGAAAGGAAAAAAATGTGCTTTTGGTGGCAGCAATAGTGCCTTGTCCTCAATTCATGGTCCCAAGGAGGGAGAAAGGGGATCAAGGCCTGCTGGTAGCATTTTTGGATCTTTCTTTGTTACTACAGCAAACTACTTAAACAACTTGAAGCAAGAACAACTAATTTAATCATCAAAAACAACCTATTTCACCAAGGCAAGATTAATCCTAAACAATAGAAATTAGGTTATGAATGCAAGGAAAAAAGCATATAAATACACAAAGGAGGTGTTGGGCAGCTTGGGTTGGGCCCTAACCCAAGAGCTTCAGCACCCAAAAAAGATCAATGTCGGTTCAAAGCTAGATTCATCTTCATTGATAAAAAAAATAATAGTTACATCACAAAATTGTCTACAGAAGGAGCTCGAAAATGAGCTAAGTACAAGACTGCACAGAAGTGTGAAAATAGACTATGAAATGGCTAACCTACTGAGGCCTGAAGCCTTCTTATTTATAAAAATGAGGATCCCCAAAAGTCTCCCTAAACTTAAGGAACTCGGTTGCCTAAAACTGGAGATAACAACAGCCCCACTTGAGTTGCTTGGCTGCCCCTTGGAATCATTGATGTGGTGGCCTTTGAACTTCGAGCTGCTAGTGGAGAACTCAAGAAAGGGGTCATTAATGTAGGAGACAGCCCTCCTATAAGTCCTCAGCCCTGTTTCCTCAAGTTTGGTTGCAAATCTGCTCATAAATGCCTGATCCTTGTCCAAAAATTGTCCAAAAATCTGCAATAAACACTCATTAGACTATGTGGCAAAGTGACAATCTCCATTCATTTAATTGACATAAATATATTGAAAAACATGCACAAAAATATGGAGAATGGTGGATTAAATAGAAATAATAGGGAAAATGAGCCCATATAGTTACCCATTTCTGGGGCTCATCATCAAGCCCCTATTGAATGGGTTGCTCATCCTCTGAGCAACTAATCTAGTTCTTCATCCTTGATAGCTTTAACAACTTCCCTGACATCCCAAGCCTCTAAGATGATGTCCTTTTCCTTGTCAACAAAACCTGCCTTTCTGTCCACTTCCTCCCATTGCTTCTGTTCTTCCTCTTCATTAACCCCTTCCAATAGTCCTAAGGGTAGTGGAGGACTGAACTTAAGGCCAATCCAATTGGCTTTCAAGTTTTGCATTGATTGTTTGTGTAGGGGCACTCTCACCAAAGCCTCCCTCATTCTAGTTGGGGAGTGATATTCCACCTTCTCATGCAAGAATGAAGGCACCTCTGCACTGTCAAGCCAAACACTCCATCAAACTAAACCCAAGTGCGCTAGTGCCGAATGGACCGATCTATTGATGCTCTCTTCGAGAGAATGATGAGATCAAGAGGTAGATTTAGGAACTAATTTAGAAATGGCACATCAGGCAAAGCTCATCACCCTGTGGGAGCCCAATTATATTTGTACAAAATAACGATGGAACTTGGAGACTCTGCATTGACTATTGAGCGCTAAACAAGATCACTATCCAGAAGGTACCCAACCCTGCGGATTGATGACCTTCTGTACCGACTAAAGGGGGCCAAATATTTCAGCAGGATTGACTTGAATTCAAGTTATCACCAGGTGCCTATCAAACCTTCTAGTGTGTGGAAGATTTCCTTTAAATCCAAGGAGGGCATTTTCGAATAGTTGGTCGTGCCATTTGGATTGACGAATGCACCTGCAACCTTCATGAGAATGATGGATGAGATTTTGTGACCCTTCACCAACGCATTCGTGGTGGTGTATTTAGGTGATATCTTGATCTTCAACCAAAGTTGGTAAAAGAACCTCCACCATATTCGACAGGACCTTCAAACCTTACGACAACACAAGGTGTGTGCAAACTTGGAGAAATTAAATTTTGGCAGGGTGTACAATGTGGACCCAACCAAGATACAAGTCATTTGGGATTGGTCAACCCCGACCACTCTAGTAGAGATCTGTTTTTGGTCTTGCCAATTTCTACCACATGTTCGTGTTGCAATTCTCTCATATAACTTGGCATTGAAGTTAGGTCACCAAGGATGGGTTGAAAGAAAAAAATATTGTCTGAAACCCAAGAACAAGTGTTTTCCTAGTTGAAGCATTACCTCTCCTCTGTAGCAGTGCTCACATTACCAAATCTACAACAACCATTTGAGGACGAGATAGACACCTCCAACTATGCTATTGGTGTTGTCCTTACTCAACATGGGCATCCAGTGGCTTACCACAATGAGATTCTTTCGGACACATTTCAAAAGCATCCCACTTACAACAAATACATGTATTTCATTGTGCAGGCTTGTCATCAATGCCAGAATTACATTCTAGGGAAGGAAACTATCATCCACATGGACCACCAACCCTTGCAATTCATACAAACACAAGGGAAGTTGCAGAATGACCACCCTCTTTGAATCCATAGGCTAATGCAACATTATCTTGGCTAAGATCCAACCAAACTAGCCTAACAAAAGAACTAATTTTTCCCTTGATTCAAAACATTTAATTTTCTTTCTCATCTTTGAAACTCTTCTAGATTAAAAAAACTCAAATTTAAGTAGTGGGTTACTATTGGAGGGGACTCATATCACCTCTCCATGATTCTATACTTGGAATCCTTCCCATCCAAAACTACTAGCCCTTTCAAATAAAATCCTTCATTGCTTGATGGTCCCTCTCTTCATGAATCCATGAAACTTCAATGGATCCCTTTCTCCCCAACTCTATCTTAATCTCCTCCTATACAGTTTTAGGAAAATATTAAGAGAACCAATACCATCATATCAAGGTGGGAAAAACTCTCAAGGATTGAGGAATCCAAAACCTTGGATGATGTCATGTCTAAGTAAAAATATTCTATTGAATTAATCTCTTCAAGGGATATATCCAAATACCATAGAACCTACATCTTATTACTAGAGGAAAAAAGGAGGAAATTTCTCCATAATAGCGAAAAAGAATAGAGAATGAAAAGTAGGACACTTTGGTTGCAATTTAGGGATGAAAATGAAAATTATTTCCATCTAATTTCCAATCATTAGAAGTCTATCAAAACCATCTGGGGAATTAAAAAAACCAATGGATCAATGATCAATTCTTTTCAATAGAGTTGTGCATGGGGTTGCAATAATTTAAAGAAATATTCTTATAAGATAACAAAGAAATCATAGGAAATATCTTAGATATATGTAGGCTCTTCCCTAGATATTTCACCAAAGAAGATAATGAGTTTTTGGAAGTTAAATTCATTAAGGTAGAACATGGAAAGGTCTTGCATAATTTCCAAAAGTGAGATTCCATGTTTGTATGGTCTTCCCATTGAATTATATCTAGAATGTTATATATTTCTTAAGGGGGGATGTATTCTTGCTCCTTCGAACTCAACCTTCATAGCATTGATCCCAAAATCATAAAAGGTGGATTCATTCAATCTATTCAAACCAATCTCCCTCACCAACTATTTTTACAAAATTATTTCCAAGGAAATGCCCCTTTGCTTCAAAGAGGTCTTCTCAAACAACATCGCCTGAGAACAATTTAGTTTTATAGAAGGTAGACAAATCCATGAGGTGATTGGACTAGCCCAAGAAGTACTGTGCTCCATTAACACAAAAATGGAAAGACTTGTTCCATATTATATGGACCTATCATAATATTTTGATGGACTTAGATGGATCTATATCAAACTGCTTCTCATACATCTCAATTTCATCATGCATTTGTCACTTGGATTATGAGTTGCATCACCACTCCTTCCTTTGGGCTTCTTAGCAACAAAGCCACCTCACCATTTTTCCATAGAGAAAGAAGCCTAAGGCATGGATGCCCTCTTTCCTTGCTTATCTTTCTCTGCATTCCATAGATTCTAAAAAATATCATATATAATTCGAGATTTATAGGTAGTTTCAAAGGAATATCACCTGCTCCAAATTGTTCTCTAACTCATCTTCTCTTTGTTGACAACATTCCTATTTTTTCTGATGTCTCATGGAAAACTGGAATCCCTTAAAATATATCTTGGAAAAAATTTCATTTAAAATCATAATGCTCGTAAATCATACCAAATCCAACATCATAGGTTGGTGTCTTAATAAGAGGGACAAAGATCCCCTAAAGGATATTTTCTACTCAGTTATTTATGATATTCAAAAAAGAGTAAAATACTTGGATTTAGTCTTAAAGCCTAATAGCTACATAAAATATAATTAGAAGTGGCTCTTGGAAAAGGTTGAGAAATGAATCAAAACCTACTCCAATAGAATCCTATACAAGGTTGGTAGGTTGGTTTTATGCAAGTTAGTAATTGAATATATTTCAATTTGTTGGGCTTCCTTGGCATGTATCCTTCTAGTATGCTACATAAGATCAAGCAATTGTCCCGAATATTCTTATGGTCTGGGAAAGATTGAAGAATGTCATATTTTATGTTCTCATTTCATGGTAATTCAATTTTTGTGGACATCACCATGCATCAAGCTCCATTTCACTTCTTATTTGTGTGCTATATAATATAGTGAAAGTAACCATTTTCCAATTGCCCTTCATTCAGATAGAACTAAGTATGAGTGATGTTGACAGCCATGGTATACCATTCGCCATCACTTCTCCATCCATCATCTTCCTTCTCCTCCTCTTCATCATCTATTCGATAAGAGGGCCCATCAAACGTAGTGGAAACCTTGTACTTTTCAACGAAATTAACTATAGAATCAAGAGCATTACTAAAATAATAAAACACAAAAGTTCTTAGTCATTCTAACCTATCATTTTAAGTTATCATTAAATCAGAACATGTATGCATGCTATTGCATTAATTTGATCTAGCATTTTTCAAAGTTCCATTGAAATAACAATCAATGTTACTAATGATACCATGAAAGGAACAACTTGTGTAGGAATTGTGGGGTATGGTTATTTGTAAGACCTTTCCATAAATAAGTATTTGATGATATTCATTTGTAATCTTTTGTATTTGCACAAAAATATTGTTAGCTCTTCTTTCGTTGCTTTCCAACCAAGATTTGATGCAATTTTTCATATTGGCCTTATCCATGGTCAATGTAAAATAATCACTAACCCAATCAAATTCAATTTTTAGAAAATATATTCAATATTCTGAAAAATATGTGCAGTAATAGGATAGGATAGTGGAGAGTTGATGACTGAAATTCCAGCATACCTCTACTAAATTCTGAACAAATTCAGCAAAAAAATTATACCAAAAAAAATATTAAACATATAACAAATATAATATTCCCCTTATATAACAAATAGAATGTTTCCCTAATTATTATGATTTCTGAATAATAACACAACCACAACTAATACCTTGAACTCAAACAGAGAAAACTTCTATGTCTTCAAATCTTACATTAATGTTGCTTTTGTAACAACCCGTGGTTGATTTTCCATATAAAGAAAGAAAGACAAAGGTCATGGGACACATATTCCAAGTTGAATGGTGGGAAAACATTATGGTCAACATCACTTCCAGTTTATTAATGGGCATGGAAATTGGCAAAGGCATTAGAAAAGGAAAAGAGGCAATAAATGGCATTTAATTAAGGAAATAAAGGAAGATAGGAGAATAAGGAAATGAAGGGACACAAATATGCATGGAAGGTAAATTAGAGAGAAGATGAACGAAAATGAAAGAAAAAGGAAAAAGGAAACGAAGAGACAAAATATCAATGATAAAAATGCACCTGAGAAACAATTGACAACTATTGGTCAGTTTTTTATCAGTTTCATAGATTGAAATCTAAGAGGAGAGAAATAACACTTGTACATAAGAAAACAATCAAGAAAGAAAAGGATAAGAAAAATACAAGTAAATGAGCATAAGGAGAAGTTTGGATCAACAGCTATAGTGGGAACCCATTGTAGGTAACAGGTTGCGTTTATGATTTCACTGCTGATATTAGATGCATGGTACTTGTATGTGGTTCTTTGGTTATTTTGTTGTCAATGGTATCATATTTTCCTAGATTAACGGTGGTTTCATCATTGCCTTGCAATTTCCTGGAGAACCATGATGTAGTGGGTTCTCTATTTTGATTTAACAATGGATAGTTAGTAGACTTGGATCTTGTTTGAGATGGTCTTGGGAAAATTCCCAATGTTCAAGGGCTGATATGGGATTTCTCATGGAACTCTTGATGGATGGGTGGAGATAGGAAAATTCCTCTAGACCTAGAAATGAACTTAGAGCCATCCAACCTTGTGTTCATGTTAGTGATTTCTGGACTAGCATAGGTGAAATCATTGCGGCAGAGGATTGAGGTGTTTTGGCCTTTGTAAGCCCTCACTAGTTCTAGTTTGGGTAACCCATATGATTCAACATTCATTCTTTGAATATGGAGCAAGGGTGATTAGTTAAAAGAAATATTTGGGTTCAACCAATTTATGGTCGGTTGGTACATTGATGTCCCTAACTTGGTTAGCATTTGCATATGATAATATAAGATATTTTCCTTTTGTGATATATGAGCACTTGTACTGGTTAACATATTTATTTTATGGTTAGTTTTTCATGGATTCTATTCTGATTATATGTTGGTTATATGCATATTTATATGATGTTCTCTTACTGTGGATCTTGTCATGATTTGATAAGTTATTAAATGATTGATTAATGCATAGGATAACAAGTTTTTTTGTTCAATATTTTTATTGAGTATTGATTTCTTACAAATGTTATCATCATAGAAATCATTTTGGAAAATTCTAGGTATTTCTAGGCAGTGACCTAAAGTCCATCCCTAAAAATGTGGCATAGATATCGCAACTGTTGACACATAAAAGAGGAATTTTTGTCATAACCTCATGGACATAGGCTTATAGGTGTGGTTGGAGCCTCATAACCATATACATGTTGTGTTGTAGTTGCAATTGAGGTGTTATGCTTGTGAAAAAATAGTTTTATCATAATATCTTATCATTAGAGGTTGTGTACTAACTTTTGTGTGGTTTGGTGTTCCTAAGAGGTATCTGTAAGCTTCTAGTTTGTATGCCCCACTTCTATAACTAGAACTTGGTCGTAGGGTCATATCAAAGTGGCACTCAGCTCATGGTTACCATGGAGAGCTAGTAAAAGTGGTTAAATGTGGGAGGAGGCATTGCAGAGTGGTATCAAAGCTAGGTTGTAGCATTGGACCTCGGGGTAAATGCATAATTTTATGCCTGCATGCCAATTGTCTATGTGTTCATCATGCACGCATGTTGGTTATTTCTTGTTATGGCTATGGTTATGATATTAATGTATGAGTTGGTATGCTTGTGACATTATATCGTGCTAATCTAGACTAAATTGTGCAGATGCAATAACATCCCATGAGATACATTGAGGTATGATTTCGATTATGTTTTCTATTTCATTATATAACATGGTGTGATTTCATGAAATAGAATATTAGAGATGAAGAGAATAATGGTGGTATACAATTCACATGACTCCTCTTACAGTTCTAATGTGAAATCAGTAGAATGTGAAAGGTTAGTTAGGCAGTAGGGAGAAGAGTGTTCTCTTGATCTAGTAGATACATTGTGGAGTGTGAGGGAAAAGATTTGCAATTGCAAGGAAAATAATATCAGGTTGATTGAGGCATGTGAAAGACTTTCAAGGGCTCGGGAAAAGCAAGTAGAAGTCAATGTAGTCATCCTTCATAACCTTTTACATTTGCATAAGTAGCGAAAATTGGGGGTCAACCATGGTCAAGAAGAAAGGACTAATGGGGCATATGGAAGCAGGTCTTAGAGATGACATATGATGGACAAATATGATACATTCAGAGGTGGAAGATCTTTGGATAAACTTGAGAGGAGCGATAGTACTTGTGGATTCTAATCTAACTCTGGTTCCAGGAGACACCATCACCATTGTCATCATTATCCTTATAGGAGGAGCGAGTAGGGATATTTTCCAAAACACTTCAAGGAAGCCAATCCTCCTACCTTTGATGCTGAATTAACTAATTCAGAAAATGCAAAATAATTAATGCTTGGGATGAGGAAATTTCTTCAGATTTCATGATTACTCTAAGAACATGAAAGCTGGGATAGTTACCTTTAGTCTCAAGGGAAAATAATATATCTGGTGGGAAGATGTTAAGTATGTTAAAGGAATCAAAGATGAGGATTTGATGTGGGATGAGTCTAAGATACTCTTCAAGAAGTAGTACCTATCTAAAGGGTATTATGATAGAAGGGAAAAGGAGTTTTATGATCTCACGATGTAGGTGACAAGGAAAACGAGGCTCCATATAATAAGTTCAATGTAGTTGAGAAAGGAAACTTGTATCAACTTGAGGAGAAACATAATAAAGGAAATGGAAAAGAATGATTTTGGTGTTGGGCTTGTGGTGAAGATCATCATAGGAAGTATTGTTCTTTTTATCAAAATGGTGCAACAGATGTGTGAAAAGGCTCAAATCTACAGTGCTTAGGGGGTGCAAGAAGTTGGGGTGTAGATCATATCATTCCCCAGATCTATGTAGAAGTGGATTATATGTGGGAGTATCATCAGGAATCCATTATCAAGATGGAAGGTTGAACCAAAAGGAAAGTTCTAGTGAGAGCCCCAATGATTCTTGCAGCGAAAGGATCTCATGCTCTGGAACTAAGCAATAGAGAAAGTTAAAGTGCATTGAACCACTTTGGGGTCGAGGAAGGTACATGGAATATGGTTGATGACATGCAAACATAATAGTAGGTTTCCAATTACAGTTGAATTATCAGAGAATTGGAATTCCTTTGTAAATTCATGTTCAAGTGTTTCGTTGTAAGGAAACATGTTATATACAACAGGGCAAGGTAACTGATATATTGTTATAGTTATTAGTGCTTTAACAGTTGTGTGTTTATGGTAGTATGATGGAAGGAATTACATAGGAAAAGAGGCTTCCATATATCTTGATGAAGGCTCATGCTAATATTTCACTCTTGAACCCTTGGAAACACTAGTAGACCATGGAGGTTGATTCATGGTTTTTGTTGAAAGTTTTCTACATTCGCTGTTTTGTGATTTGTTTGTTATTGATTTGTGGTTTTGATTGTGTGTGGTGCAAGGCCAAGGTACTTTATTTCTGGTGTTGTATTGTTGTTTGATTTTCATTGTTTACTGTATATTCCTTCTTGTTCTTTCTTGTTATGTTTTGATGGTTTTGCGAATTGTTTGGGGAAGGAGGAAATCCATGGAGCTTGGGGAAGAGTTGAGTGGAACCCAATAGGTAGTGTAAGACCCGAATGAATCTTGGTGTACAAATGAAGGGTAGTTGAAGGCAAGAATATGACAACTAGTTGGGTTGGTTGCATCCATTGGGATAAATGGATAATGGTAGGATAGTCATGAGAAAGGTAAAAAAATAGGTATAGTAAATGGGCTTGAGGTAAAATATTCCTTGGCTAGAGTTGGGAATTGTTTTTCTCAATGTTTTGCATGATTTTCATGGATAAATGAAGTTCTCTTCGTAGTGATCTTATGAACACTGGTAATTATGTTGTAATCGTAATTATGATTACAGCACAATTTCTAGTGTTCATAAAATCAAGGTTAAGAGAACTTAATTTATGCACGAAACTCATGCAAAACATTGAGAAAAAATTCCCAACTCTATCCAAGGAATATGTTTCCTAAAGCCCATTTACTTTACCTATTTTTTTACCTTTTCTATATGTGTGTGTGTGTGTGTGTGTGTGTGTGTGCCATTTTCTAACAGAGTCATCATGGATCATTCTTGTGGAAGAGTGGATCTTTTATTCATGTGAATGGCATGAAAAGGTTCCTGGTATTATTAGGAATCTTGTTGCAAGAGTATCCCTGAATGGTTTATGAGTTTAGTATCATGGATATGATTTTGATATTATGCACTTATAATTATGCATATGTTTATGTTATGGCATGAAATGTTGAAGAATACATTAGCGTAATGAAAACAATGTGATCTATGACATGCTCGAACAAACATTGATAGTGGAAAGAGCCACAAACCTAAGATTTGGGTTGTGAATGCATGTAGTAAGGTGTGAGAAGGAAACTATAGGCAAGGTTTCCTAGTAGAAACGATGTGGTCTCTGAGTACTACTACTATGTACATGTTATACCTGTTGTGTTGTGTATATGTTGTAGATGTTGTGTTGTGTATATGTTGTAGATGTTGTGTTGTGTACATGTTGTATGTGTTTTTTCATACATATGGTACTGTGTCATGTGTATTGTGTAGTCATTGTACTATGACATGTGTACTTGTTGTGTTGTACTATGTGTATGTATATGTATTATGTTGTAAAATGCGTATGTGTATGTGTTTTAAATGGGATTGGTTATCAACATCCCTGGAGGCTATGGATTGGGACAAGACCGTTGGATCCCTATAACAATTTGGTTTCCTTATAGGCTATGGGTTGGATCCCTGTAAAAACTTGGGTTCCTTGGAGGTTGTGGGTTGAAATAGTGGTCCTCGAAGCCTTGTAACAACTTGGATTTGTTGGAGGTTGTGGATTGGATCCCTGTAACATATTTGGTTCCATGGAGGTTGTGGATTGATATAGTAGTCCCTTGATCCTTGGACGGCTTGGGAAGAGACCAATCTTGAGTTGTTGATATTGAGGGTAGAGGAAGTATAGCCTTTGGATTCCCTTGGATGAGAAGAGAAGGCACTTGGTGCTTGTCAGGATGGAAACTGATCCAATGTGTGCACGTGGTCAAAGAGAAGAGAAAGCACTGAGTTCTTGCCATGTTTGGTTACTGATTCGATGCTTATATGGAAAGGAAAAAAGAAAAAAGGCATAAAGAAAGAACGATTTAAAATATAAGTATCTATATTTTATTTTAGTTTTTAATTATGAACATAATCTA
Source organism: Pinus taeda (assembly GCA_000404065.3). Lineage (NCBI taxonomy): Eukaryota > Viridiplantae > Streptophyta > Pinopsida > Pinales > Pinaceae > Pinus > Pinus taeda. Next base: position 17,689 of record APFE030379479.1, read on the forward strand.
GGATTCTGATTGCACAATATGCAGTTTTCTAATGTATTCCTTTATAATGATAGATGATTGGTCAATAATTTTTGTTAAATGAAAATAAAAAAACCTTTTTCTTTTTCTGCATTTTATCAATTTCACTCTAAGAACTCCTGGTAACCACATCCTATGATGTTGTCTTAGAAACAGACTAGTTCTTAAGAAATTGTTGCTCTAATTAGCTACTATGTCTTACTAATAATATCTATAGAAAAAGCAATAATTTATATGTTACAAAATTTATAGGTAGATGGTATTTTCACTCTCAATGGCGATAATGAGATTTTGGATGCTAAGAGCAGAGGAAACAATTCCTTTGAAGTAGCCATTATCTGTGCTATTACACGCACCATATATAGGACTGAACATGTCCTTTATATGGTGCGTGTAACAACAAAGATATAGAAAAAATGTGATGAAAGAATCTAGTTCAATCTAGCTCTCTTCATATGAAACATATTAAATTATCGGGCTAAAAACTATCCTAATTCCACAATGCTTAACTTCTACAACCAAAAATTCCAATGTGCGCAACCACTTCCCTTTTAATTAGTGCTTTGTTGAAAAGCCAAAAACAAACAGTGCAGTTTGGAAATACAATATAAATAATTTCAAGCATTGGCTTAATCTCTTGCCAAATCCATGCCATTTTCGAGAATTGGGCATTATCTCCCTTCATGTGTTGTCAAGCAAAAATGATACAACCTCTAACTAGATCTCGTCGAGTTTTTATTTCATCTCCTATGAATTTTAAAATTGTGTTTAGAGCTTGGGAAACATTATTTTATTTATGTAATCAAATATATGTTCGAAAAAAATTACAAATTCTTTCAAAATGCATTGTGACATGCAAAAATAACTAGTTTATCATATGTCCCTATTGAAAGGAAAATAGAAATTGTATATCGACTTCATGGCAGTAACTACAAGGTTTTAAAAAAATTGAATTGTATGTATATAATGATGTAGCTTTCCTCATTTTCTCAATGGCATGCCAAAAATTATAAATCTTTTACAAAAGTCTTTGTTGTCCTGGGTTTCATAATTATTTGGCTCGTGGTGCTGCTTCATGGGCCACATTTGTGGTCTCATGCCAACAAAAAAAGACAAATATGGGATCTATGTCAATTTTCTTTACTATAAGTAAATTAAATAAAATTTTGTATACATAATTTAGTCTCAATGTGCTTTGTCATTGTAATTCAATTTTACAAGATCTTATTTAAGTTACTCTCTATACTCTACAATATTTATTATACATTTATTTATTTTTTGTGTTATTAAGATAGTTAAAGTTAAAATAAACATAATAATTTAATAATATTTAATTTTTCTAGATTCCAATATTGCTACCAACTCTATCATCAAATAAGCACACATCCAACATAAAATTGTGTTTTTTTTTTGTGAGATATTTTCACTCTTACCTATTTCAAATAACTAATAATATATATTTGCAAAATTATATAGAAATAGAAAAACATGATTTCAATGCATATATAACTTATACTCAACAAAAGATGCATTACGTCAAATGACTAAAACTTGCAACTATGGTCAATTACAATGAATTTTGAATTTTTTATCATTGAAAATTCAATTATTAAACTAATCCAAAGGGAATGCTAGGGTAAATCTTGGAAAAAAATCTCTCCTATTGGTCACCCTAAGGATAAAAAGCAATTGTCAATTGTTGATGTATTTGGTCTCCGACAACATTCTAATCAACCTTGTAATTTTCAAAATGAAGGTGATGCTCATCTACATGAAGATGAGCATCACCTTCAGCTTCATTTCATGACATTGAGCAAAATTTCTCACATTAAGCTAAATTAAAAAAAAAAAATCAACTTGATTTCATCAGATTAAGCAAAATTAGATTGTTTCTGGGCAGACTACATGAAATAGAGCGATAGTGAGCATTACATTGGATAGAAATCCAAGTAAAATAATGGAAAAAATAATATTAGGTTAGCTTAATTACTCACTAGCTCGATGTTTGCCATCGTGCAATAACTACTTGATTCAGTGAAAGTGACCACACTCTATTTACTGATCATGAAACAGAGTTTTTAAAGAGAATCAAACCCTCCTTGCAACACTTATCAAATTAAGAAACTCAATGGTCGTTGAAATGAAACCACAGACTCTATGACTTTGATAGATAGAGTTGAGCTAAGAGGGAACTTGTGCTCATATCATTATTGTGAAACACAGTTAAGAATATAAAGGGATGAGATCGCTGAAAGGAAACGATTTAGCTTTCATGGCCTACTCTCAAACCAGGGTTTATAAAGCGAAATAATAAAAAAATGTAACTGGAATTGAAACACCGTTCATCGGTCCAAAGATGGAGCTTAACTTTCAAGCCTGCAACTCTTTGGGTTGCATCCTATTGTTCCTTCCTTTGGCTCATCTTTTGTTTTTGAAATTACCCTGACTAATCAAGCAAATGAGCAAACCTTGCCAGGATTATTAAGATAACCCCCTGAGAACAACTTAGCCTTGTAATCATCTACAATCTTAATGATTTTGGCTCTAAGATTTCCATTTGGAGCTGACCCTTGGATAATCTATGGCTAATAAGAATCAAGTTTGTGCACCGCATCCTGATTTAGTTGCATGTTTCATGTTTTAATTTAGCATTTCTATGTCTGTCAATGTTTAATTTGAAAATTTATCTTAACTTAGCATTTCTATGCATGTCAATGTTTACTTTTGAAATTTTATCTTAATTTAGCATTTCTATGCCTCTCAATGTTTACTTTGAAATTTTATTTCACTTTTAAAATCTGTTTCTCTATTTTATTATCTCATTTTGATTTTATATTTATGTTTTCAATTATACCCCATTTTCCCTTTCATGTTGTCTCCTTCTAGATACTCTTTAAGAATTTTAAAAAGGTGAATAAGGAAAAATTATTTCCTTTTCCCTCTTAAGCACGCCTTTCTCTCTCGATATACTTTGCTTACATTTTTACCCAAAATAGCATTTATCTCTTGCTAAGTTTATGCTTCATCTCAGCATAATATCTACCTCTAATTATGTTGTTTCATTAGTGGCAATATTTCTCATGTGATTTTTGGGAGAAATATTTGGGAAGGTCCACTATCTGGACTTAACCACTTCACAACTTTATAGGACAACAAGAGTTCCACATTACTCATACTATTTCCCCTAACATTCCAAAATAATACATTTATTCATTATAAAATTTATTTATATAAGAAGTAATTTTAATTCATGCCCCCCACAACCATTAGGTTCAAATAATAGTTAAAAATTAATATAAATTTACTGTGCTAGAAAAATAAGTATCATAGAGACCCAAAATTAACAAAATATCCAAAAATGGAGTGAAATGGAAGTCAGTGGGCTTAGAAATAATTTACAACTAATTAATAAGTCTCACATGCAAAATACTAACCTATGTTAAACTCCAAAATAGTTCTAAAGTAGGGATGAAGTACATACTCACTCTAATAAATCTAATTCAGGAGGTAATACAAATTAATGGAGTGAAATTATCTTGTTGTCCTCTAATGAGTGTCCAGTCAACAACACATTTCATCCTAGGTGATACCCCCTACAAAATAGGGTTGTTAAAAATATAAAACATGCCAAATGATATGGAATTACTTATAGTGAAAGAAAGTGGTAATATGTTCTCCTAATAACGTGGGGGAGAGGATCTAATGATGTGTGAAGTGTAGGTTCTAATGAGGTTCCAGTGAACTACTTAGTGCAATTTACTCCAACACACCCCTGACCCCAAAAAAAATGCCAACTGGGGAGTATGCTAGTGAATAAGTCTCAAAAATTCTTAGCCATGTTAGGTATTCATGTACAACAAAAGGAATAATAAATGATTCCTATAATTTTTTAGCCATATAATGTACTCATGAAAACAGTTATGAAAAAAATAATATGATAAGGGTGAGGTAAAGAGGGAAAACCTAATGGAAAGAAAATCTCCCCTTATACTACAATACATACTATGTCAAGTATGTAGCTTCTATGGATAAGGATGGTCTTATTGATTTGAGAATCCTTTTGCGGTTGGTTAAACCTCGAACATGCAAAAGATAACAATGAAAGCTTGTGGAATACAAAAAAATTGAAAACCAGTTCCTAATGACTTGGGAGTTTCACCCACTAGTTGACTAGATGACTATAGACTATGAGGGGTCTCTCGTACCATGCGATATGGAATTAGAATGGGGTTATTATCAAACTTTTGAATCAAATGCTAAACGATGATCAAGAATCTGATCCAAAGTGTATCCAAGAACATCTTGAAGATCTCCCTTAAGAAGAATACTTCAAAGCATCTATATGATTAGAGAAACCCGAGTCTAATTTTTGTTTTTAATATGATGAAACAATATCATTCAAAGCATAATCCATACCTTGATCCTTTGGTGAGTTGTCTATAGTCTTCATCTTGACATTGTTTGGAATGTAGTCATTTATATTATGTTGTTGAAGTAATTTAGCCAATATATCAATTGTCTTCATGATACAAGAATTCTCTAAATGGAAACCCCTGTTGCAATAGCCACATTTTTTTCTCTCCTTCTTATATTTTTATCCCTTGGAAATCTTAATCTCCTTAGTAGATTGAGATTTTTCACCCTCTATATGATCAAGGTCCCTTATTTTTTTCTCTCCTTTATTGTTATCATCCTTCAATGTAAGTGCATGAGATGTGGAAGGCTTAAGAGCCTTGATGTGGAAGATCTTATTCTACTCATGTATTAATGACTCAATAAAATTATCCAAATATGGCATCTTCCAATTCTTACCCATGGAGAGTTTAACAGGATAGAAAGAATATAAAGGAGCTAGTTTAGAAAATATATAAATGATAAGTTGTTCCTCCTTCCTATCTATCCCCTAATATTTTATATATGGAATCGATGTCTTGAATATCGAGAATAAGTCTTATAGTTCCTATAAATGGTTAGGATCTAGAGTAATCAACTAATTCTCTAGTATATGTTCTCTCAACTCATCTTGTTTGATAAAAACATCCCTCTATCTTTGTCCAAAATTTCTTAGATATTTAGCATGAGTCAAAAAGAAAGAGTAAATAAAGGTAGATAATAGACAAACTATCATGTATGATTCATCCATGCTATCGAATTATATTTATTTCTCAATTTTTTTGTGTAATTGTAGTTTTAGTGCCCATTTTAATCCTATAGATATTCTTGCTACAAAGCAATAGAAGGACATTTAGAATCCAATCAAAGTAATTGAACGGAGTGAGGATCAATGTGAGTTGGTGCATTCTATATGGGTTTTTATAACTTATTAAATAAGCAATCAAATATCAAGATACCACGTTCAATTCTAATAACTATGGGAAAGAAATACTAGACTAGCTACATATAAGACAAGTAAAAGGAGAGAATAAAACCACTAAGAATTTGCTAATACAAAGTATGGAGGAAGTGAATACTCATTATAGAAATGCATATGATGAGTAACTATGAACAAGTGAAGTAGAATTTTCCATGTCATCCTCCAACCAATTTCTAATCAACGATGTATGTCATTCTCGGTGGGGCCCCTTGCTAAAAGCAGAAAACCCTAAAATAAGAAAATGTGTGAAATGATAGGGAAAGTCTAGTAGTGAATGAAAAGTGGTCATACATGCCCCTAATAATTTATGGAAGAGGCTCTAATAATTTCTAGAGTGTAGGTGCTAATGATGTATTGATGAACCACTAAGTGTAATGTACCTCAACACTAGCCTACATAATGATAGAACTGTAATATTCATTACCTAGGGCTTAATAAGGGGTTTTATGTGTTTAACATAACACTTCCATGAAAGAAAGTGTTTTTCTTAACACTTGACTAACTATGGATGTTTCTACATGAATAACTGATATTCACATGTCAACTTTGCCACTATTAGTTTCTTCCATTTTATGAGGTACGCATTAATTTGAATATTATTTCTAGTTCTAGTGTGATTTTCCCTTGTTTACTAATATTTTGTAAAAAAGATTATAGTGATATCTTGTCACCAATTATCCTTTTTATGAAAGAAACAAGGAAGACAAGACGTACAAGTGGAGGTTGAGGAAACTTCAATTTGTAATCGATACTTCCAATACACTTCAACACCTTATAGGGGCCATACTACCCAAGTTATTGTGCTTCTTTTGTTCCTTGAAGGACATATGTTTATATGGTTGTAGGCTCGAAAGTTTCCAATCCCCACTTCAACTTATCTTTCACTACAATGTGAATTCACTTGTTATTTCATCATATTTTCCTACTATAATGAAGTTTTCCTTCAATCATTTTAGAATATTTTTTTGGTTCTCCTTTTGATCTTCAATTTCTTGAAACTTTAGATTCCCTTTCAAGTGTGATGTGATGGATGGGGAATGACATCCATAACTTGCCATAATTTGGGGAATTGTTTTATGAAGAATGGAAAAATGTGTTCTGTATGCAAATGGAAACTGCTTGGCACGTTATGCCTATTTATCAAATTCGAAGCAATGAACATATCCTTATAAAAAATTATTCACAATATTAGTTTTCACACCAAATTAAGGATGATAAGATGAGGATTGAGCCAGTTGAGTAGACAATCAAGAAAATAATTCAATCAAAAATTTTCCAATGAAAATTGGATTTCTGTCTTTGAAAAAGAGATTAGGGATTCTGTATAGGCTTTGGATTTTTACCATGAATGATACTACTATTGTAGTTGCATTAAAAGGATGCGAAAGAGAGAAAAAATGGAAATATTTTATCAATCAATATATTAATATGATAATGACATTTTTCCTTTATATTTGGGTAAACATTGACTTGTCATAACTAATGGTTTTAGGAAAATTGGGTTCTTTCTTATCTTTGTCTTATTTTGTTGTTAAACCACACATATTGTTAAAAAAAAAATAAACAAAAGTTTTAATACCTTATAGAAAAAAACCTTACAAATCCTTAGGTGATCTTGACATTGTAATAAATCATCCTTCTACACAAATTGTAGAAATTCCCTATAGATTCAAACTGCTTATGTAATTTTCTAAAAAGGGGACTTCAATCTACTCTACCCATTAGTGAAAAAAAATTAATCGATCGAGAAATCATGAAGCATGTAAGGGAAAAAATTAAATCAACACATTACACAATGATTTCCTAAGGAAAGACACAACTAAAAAACTTTTTTATATGTATATTGCATCAGTCAGAAAATATGAGAATATTACAATGCTTTGCTCAAGCCCAAGCAACCTCTACACTATCTCTATCTATCCTATTGTTTCCTAGACAAAATCTAGTCAATACTTAACCAAATCCCATCCTGCATAAGTCCCTATTTCCTTGTGTTGTTTCCTTGGGAATTAGCCCCTTATTAAATAGGAAATTCGTCATCAAGAATTGCGTAATTCTTATACGACTTTCTCTGACTACATGCACTACTTATAGAACTTGGAAAATTATACAATTGATAGTACACTGCCTTGAAATCTCCATCTCAACTAGGCAACTCGAATTCTCTACATGCATGAGCTAATTTAGGTTGATTCATAAGTTATTTGGATAATCACTGAGTGTTGTTGATGTCATACTGCATAATTTGACCTTCCACTAGTTCCTCAAATGATTAGAACTAGTTTAACTTACTATAACTCAATTTAACTAAATTACATTACTACAACTAAATTTAACTCAACCTAGGCTCCTAAAATTTTGGAACCACTGCATAACTAAAATTCATGCCCCTAAATCAAATTAAATGAGCTATACTCTTAGTTTTTAGGAATCAAAACAAGTAAAGTGAACCTCAACTCATTAACTCAAATTGAGTGTTCTTAACTCAGTGACAAGTGCTATGTCACCTCAGTTAACTCTTCTAAGTTGTCTGTTAATGTGGAATTTCGAATTTCCTCAATTTGATTAAGGAAAAATCAAAACTGAGACTTTGTTGCTACATTTTCAACACAAATTATCTAATACACTTGAGTAATCTTGTATTTTATGCATGACATTTCATACCTTTTAATATTTTTTTCTATTCTACCATCACTTCTTCCACCAAATCAAGTTCAAGAATATAAATAACACATAGTAAATGATTTGTTTCTTTTTCTTTCCTTGAAAATGCATTTTCTACCATATTATTCTTTCCTTTTTTGTCAATAATTTAAAAATCATAACCCAACATATTTATAACCCATTTTCTCTCTTATGTAGATAATCTTTGCTTCAAGAAGTACATCAAAATATAATGATCTAATTTTACTTCTATATGTCTTCCTATTAGGTAAGGGAATCATTATTGACTACATGCAATATGATCAACAATTATTTCTTATAAATGGATTTAATCAAGTTCTTTATTTTAATTTGGTAACTTTCAAAGTTAAGGGGCCTTCCTTGCATTAAAAATACACTAATGACATGGTTTGATGCATCACACTCAACCAAAATGATTTTTGAGAAGACGGGTTTTCCCAAGAGAAGAGTTGTAGGGATGACTTTCTGAAGGTTTTCAAAAAATTTGTTTATTGTACAGTCCAATAAAATGCTTCATTCTTTAATAATTTTGTTAGAGGTGTTGTTTTTTTACCATAATTCTTTACAAACTTGGGGTAATAGACTATCAATACTAAGAATCCTTTAAGTTTCTTCAACATTTTTGGGATTTTCCATTCCATCATAGATTTAATTTTTTAGGGTTCACTTTAATACTTTCATGAGATACAACATGACCTATTCCAATTCTTCAACCCTAAAGGCACACTTGGAAGACTTTGCATATATTTTTTCCTTTTCCAATAGTTTTAATACCCTATAAACATGTACATTCTCTTCTAATGTTTTCTATAGATTAATATTTCATTAAAAAATACTAACAACCAATTTATAAGGAATGGTTTAAAATAAAATTTATTTATATTTGAATTGTTGAAGGTGCTTTGGTAAGTATAAATGGCATAACCCAAAACTCATATTGACATTCATGTGTTCCATAGGTTATTTTTGGAATGTCTTCTACCCTCATTCTGATTTGATAATATCCCCACAAAAAATCCAACTTGGTAAAGAAAACATATCCATGCAATTAGTCTAATAATTCATTAATGACAAGAATAGGATACTTATCTTTGATGGTCATTTTTTTGTGTTGTCTATAGTATGGATACATAGCCCATGAACCATCCTTTTTTTTAACCATCACAACTAGTGAAGAGAAACCACTTTGGATAGCTTGAATGATGTAGGCCTCTAACATTTCTTGAATCTGTTGGGTTGTGTTATGTTCTTTCCACGACTAACCTACGTAGTGAACCGGGGGGTTAGA
>APFE030379484.1:0-32470 GCA_000404065.3 Pinus taeda
GCTCAACTTTGTGCTTTGACTGCTCATAACAATCCTTCAACTTTCGAATGGCCTCCTCCAATGATCTAGGCTCATCGAACTCAATCCGAACTTTGTATGCAACTGGAAATCCACTGATAAATATCTGAAACTTGGCCTTCTCCTCTTCGAGGTAAGGCACATATCTCAACAGTTCCAAAAATATGCTAGTGTACTCCTCATACGTCATAGAACCCATCTGCAACTCATAAAACTCCTTAGCTCTATCATCATAATACCTCTCAAATAAGGACTTCTTCTTGAATAGCTTTCAAATGCATGCCATGTCAAATCATCCTCATGTATGTCCTTGAAATTCTTCACGTCTTCCCACCAAATATCTACTTTACCTTTGAGACTGAAAGGGTTATCCTTACTTTCATGTTTTATGATTACTCATGCAATCCAAATAATTTCCTCATACCAAGAAACCAAGCCTCTGCATCTTGAGATTTATTCATCTCTCCATCAAAGGTAGGTGTATTTTCCTTCTTGAACTCATCTAGAAATTATCCCCTATCATTCCACATGTACGAATGATAATCATGACATTCATGATGTCTATCAAGACCAGAACTAGAGTAATACATGTGTTTGTCACCCCTCCTATCCAGAGTGTCCAACATCTTTCCATCTCTGATAGTGTCAAATCTATCTGACCTATTTCTACTATGAGACCTAATATTTTATGGTCTTGTAGTAAAGTAGGGTTGTTTTAAGTAAGTTGGTTACTAGGAAAAGATAGATGTCCCTTGTGTCTTTCATAAAAATGGCAGGCATATTTCTTACATAATGCATACTTGTCTCAGTCATTTAGCATTAACTATGCCAGTAATAAAAAAAGTTGATAGAGTTAGTTTTTTGATTCTCATTTACCATTTTTTGCTAATTTCCTTGTCATTGGACAGTTAATATTATGTACTATGAGTGTTGATCTGGATATGCTGTGTTAAACCTGGATATTTTTAACCGCGACATGGAGGCCATTGAAAATTTCAAATAATGTTGCCTTTTGTAAGGGTGTTTATTTAAGGTGTGGAAATTGCACTTTTCAAAATTTCTAATGAAATATTATTTTTTTCTTTTCTGTAGTTTATGCTGATGGGAGCATTTGTTTGGATATTTTACAAAATCAATGGAGCCCAATTTATGATGTTGCGGCTATTCTCACGTCTATTCAGGTAAGCATCTAAATGTTGCTTAGCTGCCATATTTGGACTTGATGTAATTGAGTGGGCACTAATTCAGGAACATAAATATTACATATCTGGAAACCCTAGCATCTTATTGATGATTTTGGCCTGGAATTTAACAGTTGAGAATTGAAATGAAATTATATTAATGTCCATAAATTGACCAAAATAGGGGAAATGGGACTATGAAATAAAACTTTTGGTTTCTGTCATAAAATTGGTCATGGTCATAATGAGGTTTTTATTTTGATGTGTCTTTTGATTTTTGTTGTTTTTTTGGTGAACAAACCTTCATAAATTCTGATCTTTTTGAAGTGTCAGGTGTTCATTTATTTTGATCACCCAGCTGGTTTCTTGAACCTTTATAATTTATGTTGACTTAGATGCTGCTAGCAAATCATAGTTTAAGTTGGGATATTGTTGGGCTTATCTAGTTGATAAATTAGAAATGTTCATTCCTCCAATATTTTGAATGCAATTTTGTTTGTTGTACTTTCTGTAAATATTTTAGAATTATTGCAGCAATAACTGAGTTTTTTTTTTTGCAGTCTTTACTTTGTGATCCAAATCCGAACTCTCCAGCAAATTCAGAGGCTGCCCGAATGTTCAGTGAAAATAAGCGGGAGTATAACAGAAGGGTTCGTGAAATTGTGGAGCAGAGCTGGACAGCAGACTAAGTCATTTTGTTTGTTGCTTTAGGAAAGGTTTGTAATATTGTTAAGAGAAATTGATGGACTTATATCAATGAAACTTGACCTATATCAATACTATGAATCAAGTGAATGATTCCAAGTTTAGTTTTAAATGCCTAAAGACTTGGGGTATGTCTGTTTTTATGTGCTGGCTTTTTGTTATTTGTCAAAGTCACAACCATGCCTATGCCTATTCATGGTGTTTATACAAGGATGATAGCTATGAACTTGACAGTGAAGGGCAGCGTTTTTCATAGCCCATGTAATCTTCCCACTTTATTTTGTTTGTTATGTATATAGTTGGTAAACTTTTTTAAACGACGAATTACTATGATGTCTTTTGGTGATATTGAAATAAATTGTTTATCTGAATTGCTTTGAACAGCCTGGACATAACATAATGACCATGGTTTAAGATTTTTGGAACTGAATAGGTTTTTCATGCTTTACCGAGTCTAGATTTAGAATGTGGATGGTTTAATACTGGAATATTATTTCAAAGTATGCCTGAGAGATTTTAAAACATGTATTGAAATAAAAGTTGCTGATAAAATTATAGTTATTCTATTAAAAAGCATTAGTACAATATGTGGGGTCCTTTTAAGAGTGTTCTGTTAGAGTTTGGCAAAGTGGAGGGTGTAGTTCCTGGTGATGCTAAAAATACCTCAATGATGAAATTTTCAAAAGCATACAAGTGTGATTTGATCTTAGTTTTTGTTACTTCTATCACTCAGTGAAACACAATTGCTGTTTGCCAGTGTGATTTGGTTTTGTTTCAGATATGTTTACAGAATTGTTGTCTAGACTCTATAGCAACTTCTTTTGTTTTGTGCATTTTCCTTTCAGGTTTTTATTTGTATATGTTGTGGTTTCAATTTGCATTCTAATGAGCTTCAGCTAAATGTAATTTTTTTGTCATTTCTGGAAATCAAGCTTTTGTGCATTTAGAATCTAGATATACCCCATACTGTTGTTTATTTCTGAAATGTGAAATACCATTCTGATCTGATTTAATTATATTTTCTGTTTTGTTGTACTCTTTCTAGCTCACGGTGTAATCTATTTGTGGCTTGCTTTGTGGTGCGTGCTGGAAAGTTGGAAGCTTGATTTTGTTTAGTTTCAGATATTGGTTGCAAACTTGTAGTCCAGAGCATATTCTTTAATTTTGTGTTTTTTTGATGTAGTACTCCCTTGTGTGTGGTAAGCTGGATTTGGATTTTTATGACCTTCAGTTAAATATGATTTGAATGTCATTGGTGGAATTCAAGCACTTCTTCTGCAATTTGGTGCGGTGCTTACTCTTTGGCTGTCCATTGAGATGGATTCCAGTTTGTTGTTGGTTTATATGTAATCCATTTGTGGCTTGCTTTGTGTTGCATGCTGGAAAGTTGGAATTCGGTAAGCTGGATTTGGATTTTTATGACCTTCAGTTAAATATGATTTGAATGTCATTGGTGGAATTCAAGCGCTTCTTCTGCAATTTGGTGTGGTGCTTACTCTTTGGCTGTCCATTGAGATGGATTCCAGTTTGTTGTTGGTTTATATGTGTGTTGATGAATGCCTCACATCCTGGACCCTGAAGGATATAGCTAAGTGCTTTTTTCTAGGGAAAAAGATCATGCTTGGCCTAGAGGATGCTTTGATAATTCTTAAGGATGATGATGTAGATAGTCTTGCTTACCGATCAAAGCTGACAAGAAGTAACCCAACATTTCTTACTCTGATAAATAATCAGAACTGGACGAGTTGGATCCTTCTTCCTCACCCCAGTGGTACACTCCCATCATTCTAATTTCTACGAACAACAGAGTTGGAAAGAAACTGGAACAATATCCATCTGCAAAATAGGATGCTCACAAGCAAGATTATGGACTCATCATGCATTTTTTCACTTGCCGTAAAAATTACTTGTCTTTTAGTTTTGCTATGATGTATTTCTAAGATCTTTTGTGAAATTTTTACTCTGGTGTTCATATCTCCCTAAGAATATGTCCTGGTCAGTCTTAGCTCCCGCATAGGTAAATATAAGTTGACTTTTATTACACTTAACCATATTCCAGAGAGGTTCTAACATGGTAACACCGGATGTTTGGATGCAATTTGGACAACTCTCAATCTCATTAGGACCAACGGGTTATAACTTATAACATGATATCCATTCGGCTGTTGTGCACTGTCTCAAGCCACAACATAGGAGTGCAATCTATTAAGTGCAAATTTATGTATGAGCCCCGCTTTTTATACCATACTATAAATTAAGATTATAATCAAAATCCGAGTTTTCAGTGTGCGTGCTGCTTGTCATTATGTTTGTTGACGCGTAGAGCCAACTCAGAATTGACTGAATCATTGGCACTGCATACAGAATTCTGGCTATATTTTTCTGGAATTGGTTTTTATATATTCTCTATGTATTCTAAATATTGAATGCTTTTGTTCAGTCCACTTCCGTTGCATGGATGCAACCTTATCACCATTGAATGCTATTTTATCAAATTTGTGATCTCTTGGGCCGAAAGACTTGATGTTGACAATGAACGAACCGCCTATGTGATTTTGCATCCGTAGCATTGATTTGGGCTACTCCATAAATTCAGCTAATATGGTAGTATCACAGATCCCAGATTTTTGTTTCTTGAGCTTTACCGAAGATGGCATTTAAACTGTGCCCTTGTTTGTTTTACTATAATTGGGGCTGTTTGTTTTCTGTCGAGGCTAATATTGGTTGATCCTTCCTTAAATTTGCTTATTGCACCGACAAAGGAATATGGTAGTCCCAATAAAATGATCGACATAATAAGAATGGTGAAATAAAGAATCTGTCTATTTCACAAAAACCCTTAATAAACAGAAACTCCACAATACGCCGAAGATACCTCTTAGAGATTCTGGGTAATGATGTGCATTTTATTTCTTCACCGAGGTGGTAGTTTTTGTTGTTGAATATATATTATAAATCTCCGGTTACCTTATTTGAGAAAAGAAATCAGCCTCCCCTTTCAGCGTAAGAGGCTAGAGTGAGGTTGCTTTCAGCGTAAGAGGCTAGAGTGAGGTTGCTGGTACTGGGCCAACTTATAGGTATATTCACTTAAGAGTTCACAAGGCTCGAAGCCAATACACCAATATTTATCAAGGCATTATAACACATTATGTTAATTGTGGGTAGTTGTCCCTGGGTCGAGAAGATAACAACTGTTCCGCCAACCATTCGAGATAATCCCAATTGATTAAATTTTTGAGCATTGGACACCGCTTCGGGAACTGGTACTAATCTCAGTCCAAAGGCAAGAGGCTGGTACTAACATCCAGCCCTCAGTATAGACTCATTTAAGAGTGTGTGACAATGTGTTTCTATTCCAAAACGTAAACATGTTTCTATTTCAAAACATAAACATGTCAACTTGCGTGACTTGAACATGTTTGGGTACGAGTATTCCAATAATGATTATACATTGGATTTTTTTATATCACAAATGATACATTTATGATTTTGGGTTGCATTCTACTTTACAAAATTATTATTTTGATATACCTACCAAATTTGAGTCAATAGCATTCTTTTGAGTTCAAACAATAATTTATATCATAATAGGTATTATGAACATGCAGTTGAATGAGGTTTTAAATTTCCCTGAGAATTCTAGTAGGATTTTGATAAATTCTGGTAGGAATTTACTCTGGACTGTCAAACTTCAAGAATTTGGATACCCTAAATGTTTTATGTTTTTGATGGTGCTGAATCTATTTCCACAATCAAAAACATGATTCAAACACTGATATCAGATTTCTTAAAAAAAGAAATTGCCAAATTCCCGAGATTAATGATTGTACAAACAAAGTTACTGCCTCGGTAGACAACGCATGCCACTATCTATAATTTAGATTGTAATATAACTTTACTTATTTTGCACACCCTTTCGTGACACTTGCGCGTTAAGCCGAAATTTAAATCTTATAAATGAAGTAATATAACTTCACTTATTGTGCACACCCTGTCGTGACACTTGCAAAATATGGCATTAAACAGAAATTTGAAGCTTATTGCCTTGGGTTTGTTGCTCCAAACGAGCCCTTCCTAGTTGCATATTTACTGGGATCCAAAAACATAGTTCTTGTTCTAACAGGTTCATAGTCTTTACAGAAAACAGAGACATAAAACCAGAGAGATCATTATTTGGACCCAAAGAGTTAGGTTCTATTTGGGGTTTTCATTTTACTCTCACCCGTGGCTCCCTGCACTTGACATTGCACGGAGAAAACTTTGCCCCTGAAGATGGTTAAGACACCTTGAACCAGCCCAAGAATTACCTTGTAAATAGCTTGATTGATGAACAGGCTGTGGAGCCAGAAGTGTTTTTCCGGGTTCTTTAGTTTTCGATCGAGGGCATCGACTCTTGCATCTTCCTTCCTACTTCGCCAGGAGTTGCAGTTGCAGTTATATGTTTTACAGTTCCACAATGACTAGGTCCTATTTTCAATGGGGTTTGCATTTTACTCTCCTCATCCGTGGCTCCCCGCACTCGACGTTGCACGGAGAAAACTTTGCCCCTGAAGATGGTTAAGACACCTTGAACCAGCCCAAGAATTACCTTGTCAATACCTTGATCGATGGACAGGCTGTGGAGCCAGATGTGTTTTTCGGGGTTGTTTAGTTTTTGATCGAGGGCATCGACTCTTGCATCTTCCTTCCCACTTCGCCAGGAGTTGCAGTTGCAGTTGCAGTTATATGTTTTACAGGTCCACAATGACTAGGTCCTATTTTCAATGTCTCAACTCCATGTCTTTTAAATACGCCGGCATTCTTTCATAGGGTTCTCCTTTCCTCATGATGCTGTTCCAAATTTATGACGGGTACCTGCTTGCTTCCTTCGCGAACAGGAGGACCTCATTCCATTGCTTTTTTCAGAGGCATTTCATTAAGTCTCTTCGGCTTCTTTCTCTTTAGAAGAGAGAAACAGAGAAAATGAGTTATTTAGAACAACGTGGCGGGGTCGGGGCACCTCCGAGAATATCATGGCATCTCCTCGGAAGGCGATATATTCCGTTTCGGTTGTGCAGAATTAATGGGCACCTTCTGCAAAATTTCATTTTATGGACTGGACTTGATAAGTTGTCCGCCTAATCTTTCCTGCCAATTCCACAACTCGATAATATGGTTTGATCGTGATTGGTGCCTTTCCTTTTAATTTGTTTTTTGTTTGGCTATTATTTGTGTTGTGGACCTTGCGTCACCGAAACGATATTCCCCAGGGAATCTTTCGTTGAACCAATCTAACTATGATCTTTCCCTATCGAGATTGTCAATCAGGAATTCATTCCCAACTTATCGAGATTGTCCAGTAGGAATTCAGAATCCCCTTAACATCGCTACCCAAATCAAGCGCTTGGGACTTGTATAATATAACCTCCTTTACCGATATAGGAATTTGAATCTCCTTCAATTTCTACTGGGCCAAGCACATGGGATGTGCATATCCACGCTGATGTAATTACCTTTATTTGAAGTCTACCAAGTATACAAATGATTACTCCTTTAGATATTCCTGTTAAAGTTTCAATGTTGTTTCTTCTTGGTTTGACAGTTTCCATATTTTTTTCAAAGTTGTCCTTTTTTTTTTTTTAACTCTTTTCAAAACTGTATTTTTCTTCTTTTTTTCTCTTCTTTTTTTTTTTTTTTTTTTAATTTAATGGTTCACAGAGCTTGAAGATCAATGACTGCTATGTCTATGATCTATTTGTACTAGGTAGATCCACTCTAAGAGATCACTTCTCACTGGCCCAACCAAGAAACTTGACCTCGAGGGTGTTGAGAGGATTGAACCCATGACTTCTCAATAGCAGAAGTGCTTTAATGACGGAAACTTTGATCAATTGCGCTAGCCCTCAAATCTAATTGTTTTCCATATTTTCTTCAAAATTGTTCCTTTATACTTGCCATTGTTTACATTCTACAAAGCTTAGGCCACTTTGTTCTTTTCTTTTCTTTATTCATAGTTATATGAAAATTTAAACTTCCCACTTTCCCAATTTTTTTTTTTAAAGTTGATTATTCATATATATGTATATAACTACTTGTCTCACCCCTTGACACTTAGATAAGCTTGATATTGTTAGTGCTTTGTTAGTCCCATTCAGCAAGCCAACAAACATGGACATGTGATTGATATAGTTAGAGATTTTGTGTGTTTGGATGTGCTATAGTTGTGATAGCCATGTGAAAATTAGTGTATCAGAGTTATCTTCTAACTATCAACCATTCAATTTGATATGGGTTGCAAAATGATAACGTTAACAATCATTCCCCTAATTGATATAATGCTTGTAGAGGGAAAAATAAGCTCATAAAGAGCTCAAAACAAATTGGCTTCCAAAGAATGGGCAACCTAGCATTGGGTGTTATACAATTTTGATATCCTTGTGAAAATTAGTGTATATGAGATGGCTTCTACGTATCAATTATTCAAGTCGTTATGGGTTGCAAAATAATAATGATTAACAAAGAATTGCTCTAGTTGAAGATAGGGTTTGGAGAGAAAAATAAGCTTATGAAGAGCTTTAAACAAGCTGGCTTTGGCTTCCAAAGAATGCTCAAATTGGATTGAGCATTGCCATTTTCCATATTGTTTTCAAAGATTGAGCATTGCCACTTTTCACATGTTTTTGGATTTTATTTAAAGCCATCAAGCTTAAACTTGTTAACAAAAATTAACCATGGTCACTTTAAACTTGTAATTCAAAGATTAAGCATGGACACTTTTCATATGGTCTTGGGTTTTACTTTGTAGATCTATCAAAGCTTGAGCTTATAGTTTAAAAAATTGAGCATTGTCACTTTTCATATTGTTTGCTTTACCTTCAGATCTATCGAACTTGAACTTAATAGTTTCAAAAATTGAGTAGTGTAACTTTTAATATTGTCTTGGGTTTACCTTGTATATCAATCAAATTCAAACTTAAGTTTTGGGCTTGCCTTAAAACTCCATATAGCTTTTTTATTTCTTGGTACGGTTTAAAAATGTTTAGTTTTTTGTGTTTCTTAATTGATGGCCTTCGAATGACCTTATTTTATTGTTGTGTTTTCATTATATCTTTTTATTTGTTGGCAGGGTTTAAAAAAGATGTTTCTTTTGTGTTATTTTATTGACCGTGTTCAAATGATCTTTGTGAGGTGTGTTCTCATTATAGCTTTATGTTTCTTAATTGATGGTTTTTGAATGGCATTATTTTATTGTTGTCTCTCTTGAGGAAGATTTTATCAATTCTAAAATTGTTTGAATTAGCTTTGATTTATGCTCTTCTGGTTGGTCAATCTAGCTTATAGTCAAATCTTTTAGCCTATAAATTTTGGAGGAACTTGCTGCCTTTTCACATAATCTAATGGCGGGATTACTCTTTATAAGAGATCTAGTCAAAAAAACTGATTAGAAAATTCACAAATGATGCTGTTGTCAATTTTCAAAGAAAATTGACTTTGTCATTTTAGAGAGCAGCATGATATGGGTAATTATTTAGATTGTTGTTTCAACTTGCACAAATTCTATTAATTAAAATTTTATTAAGAAATGAAAAGTTGTTTGATGTTAAAGTACTTGGCATTGAATTATATTATTTTATTTTATTTTTATAGAAGAGTTTTAGGTGTAATAATTGTTAGAGAAAATCAATTCCATATTGTTTCAAAACTAAATTTCGGGAGATCATACAATTTTGAGAGAGGAATTGCACTTGAGAGATGGAAGTTGTTTTGAAAGTGAGGAATCTCATGTGAAGATAATAGTTGATTGCGAAAGGGTCTAGTGCTTATTATTAGTTGGCGAGGCATAAATTGAAGTTATATCGTTCAATACAGAGGAGAGGTCAAAACTTGGGTAAATCGTGTTAAGGAGGGAAGGGAGAAACTGTTGCTTGGATCGTGATAATTAGAAGGAATGTTGAAGCATGGTGAGAAATGAAGGTTAACTAAAATAGTCAAAAAATTTAAAGTAAAAAAGAAAGACAAGCTCTATAAATCGATATTTTAATATTTTTTTTATGAGATGCTTTTTATTCAATATTTTTTATGGGAGAATTTGGAATATAAATCAATTTGTTTGTATGACATTGTCAAAGCAAAAGTACTTTGCTTCTACAAAACCCCTATATAAGAATATCTTATCCCTATTTTATTTGTTCTTCCATGAGAAACATCTTTATGTTTCATATGAGGAATATACATGTTTTAGTGCTTTAGGGATTGATTAAACAACAACGCTTGAAACCATCACAAGAAATACTTATCATGAACTCAATATGCCACATGCGGGAGTTGAACTTGGGTGGGAAGGATAACAACATTTCTCCCAACCACTTGAGCTAAACATAATTGAATTTCTACCCCTTGTGCATACAACACCAAAAACTACATTAGAAATTGCATCATTTGCTTGTAAGGCAAGTGAAAAAACATAAAAATCGAACTTCCAAAGAGTGGATTCTTGTTCATCACTGCAAAGTTTGAATTTCCTTTTGAAGGGATTCTTATTCTTGATTCTTTTGTAGACAACATAACTTTCTACAAAGATGAAACTTAATTACATAGCCCATATCCTTAATCATTGAAATATTTATAAATATGAATAAATGACATGTTTCATAACTTCTCTTACTTTTGAGATCTTGCTCAGGATTGCAATCGACACCCGATTTCAAATTTTATCTCTCCCCTTCAATTAATTTATGATATGTTTGGAATTCTCGAGAACTTGAATACTATTGACCTTATATCATTGATTGTTGAACTCTCTATAGATATTCTTTTAACACATTGTTAATGATTGTGATTAGTATTAGATTGCCAGTTTTATTCCCCCCCTTCATTTGATCTATGATGAGGTTGGAATCATCAAGAATTTGAAGACTAAAACCCCTCTTTTAGTTGCAATATTCGAAAGCAATTATAAAGAATAAAACTCGAGCTTTATTATTTGTCCACTGCCTTCATCGGTTGTTGAACTCTCTATAGATATGGATAAGGGATACAGTTCAAGATTTTTTCTTTCCTTTGACACCTTTTTAATGATTGTGATTGATAATAGATTATCAATTTTATTACACCCCCTTCATTGAATCTACGATGACGTTGGAATCATCCAAAACTTGAAGACTACACGCCTCCTTCAGTGGTAATATTATAAACAACCCTAAAGAATTCAACTCAACACTATTATTTGTCCACTACCTATTGCATATTTTTATTTTTATTTTTCCAGAAAAAAAATGATGCCACTTGTTTTGCACATACATGTTGTGAAAAAATCCACAATTCACATTGTTAATTATTGGCGACTTTAAATCTCTTGACTAGATTTTATAGGTTTTCATGATCTTCTTGTTGATTTTCTTGGTGCAATTAGGGTTAACACAATATTATAAATTTTGATAATTACTTTTGATGTAGATTTTCTTTTAACTTATTTTAGTATATCATTCAACAATTATACTTCAGAAATTCAACAATAAAGAATAGTGAAACGATAGAGATCACAACACAAAAGAAGACAAAATTTACCCTGGGAAAACCCACAAAGAGGAAAAACCCAACAACCTTTTTCAATAGAGAAATTGTTCAATGAGAGACAGATTTAAGGCCAAACCTAGTTTTCTCCTCCAAGTCAAGTTATCCAAATTGATCTTGCACTTCGCTTTGCTTGTCTGACCCATAATTTTGGCCTTTCAGTAATAGCTAGTTGCCCCAGAATTTCGGCCCTGCAATGGTTACCCCAGTTACTTGAAAATTTTTGGCCCCATAAAAATGCAAACCACAGAGAGAGACTACTACTCCACACATGTGAGTTGCTAGAGAGAGAGAGGAGAGAAATTCCAACTTTCTTCTTCATCCTAGTTTGTCCTTCTTGTCCTTTGCTTGCTTGCTTAGAAACTGTTTTGTGTGAGAGAATGTGAATGCCTAAATGGAGGTTTCATTGTCTTTATATAGGGGGTGACTTGATTTGGAGGGAAGCCGACTTGTCACTTTTGGAGCCAAATTTACATTTCAAAAATTCAAATTTTTATCTTTTTAAAAGTTAAAGTGGGACTTTGACTCAAAATAAAATTTCCTTTGACTCAAGCATTCATAAATATGCTTTATAATGATAAATACAATTACATTAAGTGACCAAATACACATTATGAAGACCGACCATAGTTACAAATTCAACACCTCCATAGCATATCTAATTCAATGACAAACATGAAGAGGAGGAATTTGATTACCTCGAAAAATCACACCTTTTTTTTGAAATCCCTAGCCCCCACACCTTAATTCTAAAAATCAGGAGCTTAATGACAAACTTGAATCAAGTTGATTTTGTTGAAAAGTCATATAATGTACACAAGAGTACACTTGTAAAAAGAGAGCTAGCTTCTAATGTTTTGAGAAGAGAAGTAATACATGTAAGGAAGAGAAGTAATTATAACCCTTTCAAAATGGGGAACTACTCTAGACCATTGTTTTAACAAATTTCCAAGTTACAATTTAATACATTTTAAAAGTATTAGTGGCGATTTGTTATGAACTATATGACACTTTTTCACACTTAGTTTTAAAAGATGTAGTTATGATAACATAGATTCAAATCTAAATGGGGAGAGTATATACACCTTTGTAAACTTTAGCAATCAAATCATTGTGTAGAGGTGGGTTCCATGCACCAATTCGGTGTTTGGCTTGACCATGATCTTAAAATTAGATTATTATTATTATTATTATAATTTAGCATGAGCGAGATATTGATAGGGCCTCACATTATCTTTATGTTGGTTGGCATAATGTCTTTATATTTCGAACATTGCATTAGGGAGTAAGGGCAAAGATATGAGTGTAAATAACAAAAGGGTTAATAACATGTCATCACTTATTTGGATATGATATTCTTACATTTAGAAAAGCAAATATTTGGATATAGAGGTAAAAAATGGTTTTGAAATATTTTTGTGATTCACAAGATGAGAGCAGTTATCCATATAAATCTACATTGTGAGTTTCAGTCCTCATCAACCCTTGAAATTATTACTGCATCATGTTTAATGTATTAGTTTTTATTCTAAAAGATATTCAGAGCATACTCTTAGCATTGCTTGTCAAATTCTTAAACGAATATAGTAAAATTTCTAACATGCTTGATTCATCATATACTCTACTAGAAGAGAGAGCCATTAATCTAAATATTTTTGTCTCAATTAAATTAACCAATTTGCAATTATAAATTCAATTAGTTTGTCTTTGGTACATGCCCTAACAAAATCAAATCCCTTAATTTGGTAGTTTAGCCAATGATCATAAACTTCGCCATGAATCAAATTTCTGATTATGCTTAATATGCTGCTAGTGGAGAACGCAGGTCACTAATATAAATTTTCCAGTCACATCAAAATCAACCATTCTGCAAGTTCAAAGAAAATAAGTTTGATGATGTGTTCTCCAATAGCAAGGGCAAAGTTTGAGGGACCCCATGTAGGAAAATTAAGGTAAACCTTATAAATTATATAATTAAATAAGGATTTATAGGGTCTATATGGATATTTTAGGACCATATTTTTAAAAGACTACCCTTGATGGACCAACCCTTCCTTGAATAAAGCTTAATGAGAACTTAAAAATAGATTGCCTTTTACTAAAGACTAGATGAGGTCTTTCAAACCTTTTTTATTGAAGAATTGACCTTAATAAAGATCTCCTTATCGTAAGACTTTATATATATATATATATATATTTTTTTTTTTAACAATAACTAGAGTTTATATTAATAAAAGTTGCAACAAAGCTCACAACAAAAATGACACATCAAAAAGGGGTGATGTCCTTCAATTTGCATTCCCAAAGGAGGTTAATTTTGCATTCACAAAGGAGGTTACAATTTACTGTAAAACTAAAACCTTGTAGGTACTTAAGATACAAAATGCACCTTTCAAAATGATAGGTGTAGATCCTATAGTAGATACCTACAAGGATAAAACAATTGAAGCCACCATCCTTGAATAGTGATTGTATTAATTGAATTCTTTTTTGGGGTTGGTTTCATTGTGGCTTGATGAGCTAGCACTGATTCCTTTGTAAAATCAAATTATGAGGTAGAAGCAGCAGGGATGGGGATGGGGGGAGGGGGTGGCTAGTCGAGCCAACACCATTCTAACTTTACTTTATGAGGTGGACAACTAGTGTAAGGTTGAACAACTCAAAATGAATAGTTGAAATGTGATTTACTTTTGTTACAACAAAAGTATTACAACAAGAATGTAGATTCCAAGACATACAAATTTCACATCGAACGGTTCAAGTTTATGCACCATAGATGAGGTCTATGTGGTTTGTGTGTAAGAGGTAATGGGGAGTCCCATCATGTCCCTTCTAATCCAGAAGCACCAAATTCCACTAACTTGACCATGTGATTAGCATGTCATTCATAAATTATGGAATAGGGTCATTTCTATATTATTGAGCGTGAGGCAACCCTTGTTTTTAAACATGGCAAGCTTCACATAACAATTCGTTTTTATATTATTTTTCATCTTAACATGGTAGAAACCAATTTTAAAAAATGCTATTTGAGATTTCTTTATCCAATTGACCATTGATGCCATTTTAGTGTTAGATGGAGTATATCCATGTACCATATTCTTAGTTATGATCAAATAACCACCTATCTCAATTAGATTTTAGATATGCAAGGATCCATCACTTATCAGGCCTTGCAAAGGGGCATGACATTATAAGATTATTGGAAAGAGTTTAATGAGCCTCGTGCCTTAAAAATGATAAGAAACCAATAATTACAATCCTCTTCAAGTGGGAAACCTCTTTTGACAATGAATACAATGTATAAGACAATATTTGATGATCCTAATCCTAGGTCTCCTTAGTATATATAGGAGACAAGGGATACAAGTATAATAAAATCAGAGCATGAATGGTTATATATTATCTTCCGATATAACAATTAAACCAATAATGAATTCATATTAGGGCCTTAATATAAGGCCCAAAGGCCATATGACATAGTTCCCATCTTTTAAGAAATCTTTGCTCTCAAATCTTTTAGTTGATGGCATTTCTTCATGAACTGCTCAATTTCCCAAGTACCTTCTTATAGAGGCATGTTCTTCTACTTGTTTAGGTACTCCATAATGGTTCTATTTTGAAGAGACAAAGAACATTAATCCATAATTTTTTTTTGGCTCAAGAATCAACTTTCCTTCTCCATCTAAGTCTAGAAGTTTTGTTTGCACTCGTATATTTGTCCCACAACCTTTTTTAAGCATGATATATGAAAAACCTTATAAATTCGAGAAGGAAAATCTAACTCATACATTACTTGTCCAGTGTTGAAAATAATCTTGTAGGGCCCAAAAATTTTTCGAGCTCTTTTTTATTCTCCATTTTCTTGAGTGTAGATTGCTTAAAAGGTTGTAGTCTCAGAAATACCCAATCACCCTTTTCAAATTTCCTTTCACTTCGGTGTTGAGCTACATGTTGCTTCATCCTGTTTTGCACCATTTGAAGGTTTTCCTTAAGAATTGTCAAAGTTTCTTTAGTCTTTTCCATATGTGACTCTATTTCTTGTGTTTTGGACTTGGAAAAAAATTGAGATACCTAGAGCCAAATATCCATAAAGAGCTTCAAATTCGGTCATTTTATTAGATGTATGATAGGTAGTGTTATGCCACCATTATTCTAAAGGAAGCCACTTCATCCATTAATATTACTTATGTGAAGAATAACATCATAGATAACCCTCCAAAAATTTGTTTACTTCTTTTGTTTGACCAGTTGTTAGTTGATGATATGGTGAACTCATTGCTAGTGTTGTTCCCGTCATCTTCCATAATTCTTTCCAAATATTACTTGTGAATTTTAGATATTTTACACTTATTATTATCTCAGGAAGAAGTCTATGAATTTCTTTCATGAACATTTCTTCCACTTGGATTTCTAGGTATGTACTTAGAATTTCACAAAAGTGCATATTTTGTGAGTCTATTGACAACCACAAAAATGAAGTTAGGAGTGCTTCCAGGTATTAATTGAATTTAAGGTTCATGATCTCTAAAGAAAGGTATACCTTTGGGAATTTCTTGGAAGATCTTATAGTGATTTTTCAAGGTGCCTTTTAATGCGTCACAAATATTTTCATCTTCTAGCTTAACTCCCATAGAATATAGTTGAACCATAGTTCCATTGCTACCCTTTTTTGGAACTTTCACACTTGTGTGAGCTGATGACTTGACAAGGTCCAAATTTTATCCCTTTGAGCTCATATTGAACTCCTTCCAATTCAAATACCATAAATAATTCATTATAGATTGTAGAAATCATACCCTGTGTTCTCAACCATCGAATTAGTATAACAACATCTACACGTTCAATTAGAATGACATATATTGAGCTTTCCAATCTATATTCTCCCATACTCATTTTAATGTTGTGGAATTTTCCCATGCAATCAATACTCCTTCCATTGCCAAGTAAACTTGAAAATTTGTCACTAGATAAGCGCTACCAATCTTTGATTAATGAATCTATGGGCATTGCTTGAATTAATAAGCACTATGATCCTTTTATTCTTGATGTAACCAAAAATCTTCATGGTTTGAGGAGCTGACAAACCTGCCAATGCATGATCAATTATCTCACACCTTTTTGAGTCAATGTTCTACACAATTTCCATTTGTATTTCTTGCCCTTTTAAGTTGAGAATTTCTTCCTCACCTCTTTGTGTAGATGTCTCCAATTCCTCTTCATCATTATTTTACAAGGTGAATAATTCCCCTTTTGACCATTTGTTGTTACAACCAAATCATAGTCCCTTTTCTCTTCTTTCCTTCTGTATTCTAATAAGTTGAAGTAGGGTTGCCTTTTGAAACCCAAAACAATCTTTGCTTCCTCTATATGCTCCCATGGTAGAATTTTGTGGAGTCTTATCCTTGGCTTGAATATGATGAGAAAATTGCATAACTTCCATAACTTTTTTGGTTATTTTAAGAAAAACTCATGTTTAATGTCTTCTTTTATCCAGTCATGTAGGATTCCAATTAATGTTCATCACTTATGTTATCCACCCTTGTGGCCAAAATTTGAAATTTGAAATATGATCCTCAATATCACCAACTTGCTTGATACTTCTCAATTGACTTAAATAGTCTCATGCCCAAGCTTTTCAATATTGCGCTTCTAAGTCTCTTGTAAATACACCCCAAAGTATAATAATATGAGCGGGGCTTCCTTTTAATTACCCAATGATACCATTGATAGTTCAAAGTTGCTATGTGAATCCTTCACTTATATTCTATATATTATGCAATTCAAAATATTGCTTTATTTGGTGCACCCATATAAATAACTATGTTCCATCAAAATTCTTTAGTTCAACCTTGGAAAGGTTCACTCCTTTAGGCAACCATCCATGAGTGGTTCCACAATTAGAGTCAAATACACTTGAAACATTATTAATATTGGCAAGTTGTTCGACTTGAATATTACCTTTATTTTTATGAGTTCCTTCAGACACATTATCAATTTTAAGGAACCTCCCATTAGTGGCTTCTATAATATTTGTTCCATTTGTTTCATATTATTATCCATTTCTTTTTTCTTTTCCTCCATTTTTTTGTTCAATATCCCTTATCAATTTTAAGGAACCTCCCATTAGTGGCTTCTATAATATTTGTTCCATTTGTTTCATATTATTATCCATTTCTTTTTTCTTTTCCTCCATTTTTTTGTTCGATATCCCTTTTAACTGATTCTTTCAAATGTGACAACTAACTTTTCAACTTGGTTACCTATGAGTTGACATCTTCTATTTCTTCATGAGTCATGGATGAAAGTTTAAGAGGTTTAATTAGTGTAGTAGCTTTCAAATATTTCTTTGGAGTCATGTGGGATAATAATAATAATAATAATAATAATACTCTGCTTTATCAAAAATTTCAATCACCCAAAAAAATGACTCTTCTAATAAAAAGTTATGTCACTTGTAAGTCATGTAACTTAAAACTTTAATTTGGAGGATATCTGAACAAATTAAATTTTTCTTGATATATATTTGAGATTTGATCCCTTCTAAAACTGAAAGTTTGGCCTGCAGTACTTGTGTCAAGATATGATAACTTTCTCAAGTCTTGTTGATTTTAATCCTCTTCTCAAGAGTAAACTTGTATATCTCACCACGTGTCCAATTATTCAAATATTATTATGATTTTTTTACCTGAGATACTTTGTTATGTCTCCCAAAAACTCTAAAAATATCACAATTTGAGGTATTACAGAAAAAAAAGTTATAACGAAATTCCAAGCTCACTTGTTTGAAACTTATTTAAGGTCCTTTCACAAACCCTAATTTCGAAAGAGTATATATCTAAGATTATAGTGAAACAAATCTAAAATTTTAAGTATGTGTTCCCAAAGTTATCTCCACAATATGCTCAAAATTTAAAGCATCATAGAGGAAACCAAAAGCTAGAGCGAAAATGCCAAATTGACCTATTTGAAACTAATTTCATGAGCATTCATGAACCCTTCAAAGCATATCTTTGAAATTATAGCGAACCAAGTTTTGACTTTTTAATCAAATGTTTCCTAGCTTCTCAACTCGATATGGTCCAAATTTTATCCTCTAAAATTTTCCATAAAACAACTTATAGCGACAATGCCAAATTGACCCATTTAAAACTGATTTTATGAGCATTCAAGAACCCTAATTCCCTTAGAGAATATCTCCAAAAATATATAGAACCACGATATGACATTTTAAAATTTCCCTTAGATTTCTCCTCAATATTCTCAAAATTTCTCCATCTAAAGCATCTAAGAAAAAAATGGTTATAATGAAAATGACAAGATGATTTATTTGAAGCAGTAAAATCCTAGGATCATATGCTTTGATACTAAATGTTATGAACCTTGTGCCTTAAAAATGATAAGGAACAATTAAAGTACTCTCTTAGGGGGACCATAATTTTACAATGAATACAATGTACAAAACAATATTTGATGATTCAAAGACAAGGTCCTTAGTATATATAAGAGACTAAGGGTACAATTATAATAAAATGAGGCTATGAAAGGTTATAACCGACATCCTAATATAAAACTTAAACTAATAATGAATGCTTATTAGAGCCTTAACATAGTGCCCAAGGGCCATAACAATGAGTTCTCAAATTCCATGAGAAGGTGTGGACCAATTGCGTCACAGGGTTATAAAGATAGCCCCCCCCTGATGCTACCCCTATATTTTTCTTGGAAGCACCATAAAAAAAGAGGGGGAGATAGGATTGAATAAGATTGTCCATAGGTTCAAGCAATGACTAACAGGAAAGAGGGATTATTATCACAGAGACATGGAGTATTATAAAATCAAAGGTGGATTACATGGAGAGACCAACCTAGGTTCCTGTTGCTATTGTTTAGTGTTTTGTGCATTGTTGTCGACCCTTACAGTTTTTTTTTTAGACAGAAACGGATATGTTTTATTAAAGGGCGCCAACGCATTGGCAATGAGCGGTTACAAAACTGTTCTGGCAGAATGCGAATAATTTAACTTTCCTCCTGAGACAAAATATTTAGGCAGAGATTGAAGACCCCACTGAAGGAACCAAACTCCATGCTGTCATTCTCGGATGGAACAGAGGAGAGACCATCAGAAAGGCATTGCTCAGACTGTCGACGAACCCATAGATGAAAGCTGGAGGATGAGTGGTGCCTGGGCCGTGCGGCCCATCCAGAACAGAGAGCGGAAACTTCAATAAACGATCTAGAACGTTACTGAGTGAGCCCATGAGACAATATCCTGTGAGTGCTTCTATGGAAAGAGAACAGGGTGATCTGCTTCTGCCAGAGTGCAAAAGAAGATCGCGCAGCCTTCCTACATTTGAAAGCAAAAAGCAAAGGGCGAAACTCAGGGCGTGAAGCTTAGAAAAGGGAACCGACTGCAATATAAGGGATTGAGCCCGGATTTTCCAGGTGAACTTTGACAAATAGGCGGCACAGGCATAAGGGATCAGAGGAGAACCCAGAAGAAAAAGGTCCGGCGGCCACACGACTTAGGGAATATTACATAAGGAGTCAACAGAATTAACAGACAACGATCTTTTACTCCGCAGAACGCCTTGATTGGCTTCCACATCTGCCTGGGAGTTTAAATTGCTGGGGATGTGATAGAAAGAGATCTTGTGGAATTTAGGCAGAATAAGTCTGATTTTCCTGAGGATGGATGATAGATGGAGCTGGGACGGATTCTTATTGGAATTCAACGCCTGGATAATGATCCTGGAATCCCCGAAGACTGAAATGGAAAGAAAGTTGCCTTTGATCGCTTGAGAGAGACCAAGCCACAGAGCAAGAGCATCCGCTCTATTGTTAGATTCCTTGCCCAGACCCCAAGCAAACCGGAACACATCAGAGCCATCCGGACTCAAGAGAACCCCACCTCCTCCTGCAATACCAGGGTTGCCTTTAGAGGCCCCGTAAAAAAAAAGACAATATTCATTCAGAGCCAACCTCCAGATAATGAACTCTTGCTCCTCCAGCCTTATTTCCTAGTTGGAGAGGATGCTAGAGGAGAGGGTGTCACAAGCTTTTTGATTAGGGATCAGTCCATTCAACCAAAGATCCTCCTCTCTGTTCAGAGCTTTCCCAGGCTTTTTGGCAGAGTTGACTTCTAGTGTTTCTCCCAATAGAGCTTTGAATTTGGTGATGACTCTGGCCGAGTTGCAGCTTTCGTTTCTGAATAGTCTATTGTTCCTTTCCAGCCACAGCTTCCAACAAATGATCTTGGGAATCCACATCCAACAATTTCTGAGGAGATGATTTTTGGAAAGACCAAACGGAGATAATTTGGTCCAAGAATGGAATAGATTTGGGATGTTCCTAGGGAGCTCGAACTTATCAGGATTTAACAAAAGGACTCCCTTCCAGACTTCTATCGCAAAGGGGCAGGATAAGAACAAATGATCAGCTGTTTCTTCCTCTGACTTGCAAAGATTGCACCAGGAAGGTCCTTCCATTCCTCGCCTGCAGAGATTATCATGAGTGAGAATACTTTTGTGGGCTAACGTCCAGCAGAAGAAGTCAATTTTGGGCAGAGAGGGGGCATCCCAAATACATTTCCATTGAGCAGGGTTTGGAGGAACATTCAGAATGGTCATAATACTTTGGTAGCCTTCAGATGCAGAATACGAACCTGTGACAGATCCCCACCCTCGTTTGTCCTTTGCTGAATCTTTTAAGGGAGCTTTCCCTTGAAGATTGTCCAATAGAACCGAGGCTTCCCCATCTAGCCTTTGAGGGACCTCCCCCAGTTGCCAGCTATCCCATAGGCCATCCTCCGTCCAAGAGGAGATGTCCCAGAGGGTGTTCAGATTGCGAGCTTGGAGCCAGTCTTTAATGTTGGAGAGTTCTTCCATCTGACTCAACGGTTGATCACCCAGAATAGGATCATCCCAAATTCTTATTTGTTTCCCGTTACCTGGGATCCAATACAGCTTATTACTGAAATGTTCCATGGCTTTGATGCAGAGTTTAAAAATAGGAGACCCTTTGGAGGTTCGAGGAGGCTGGTCCAAGCATCTAAGGCGCTTCCCATGAAAATATTTTCTCCACAGGACTTTTTTGCTCCAACTTAATTTTCCAGAGACAATGTCCCAAAGCAGCTTGGTTCCCAAAGCCAGATTTTGAGTGGCCAGATCACGGATTTGAAGTCCTCCTTCTATAAATGGCTTTTTAATAGTATCCCATTTTACAAGATGCAGTCTTCTTTCGTTATTTTTCCCCCCTTCCCACAGAAAGCGCCTTAGAAGAACTTCCATTTTGTTGATGAAGGTTTTAGGAGCCAGGAGGATGGAGTGTTGATATAACGGAAGACTTGAGAGGACAACTTTCATCAGAATGATCTTCCCCGCATTATTCAGCCATGAAGCTCCCCAGGCTTGAATTCTGGTTTTAATCTTGTCCAGCAGGGGCATCCAATGGGCAACTTTAGGAGTGGTTATGAAGATAGGGATCCCCAGGTATTTAAAGGAGTCCCATGCACAGGACCCTTCCATACCGAGAATCCTTGCAATATCTGATAATTCCTTAACCGAGCAGTTCCAGCGATAGATTGTGCTTTTTAGAAAGTTGATCTTGCTGCCCGATACTTCTCTGTAGATGTCCAGCTCCTTCTTGAAGGATTTAGCAGAGATTATGCTTGCCCCACCCAGCAGTAACGTATCGTCAGCAAATTGGGCATGATTTATGTCTTTGACCTGGTGAACCATGGAGAGGCCAGGAAGAATTTGAGTTTGTTGATTATGATCCAGTTGAAAGCTGATAACTGAGGCTTGAATCGCATAAAGAAGCGGGGACAAAGGGCAACCTTGTCTAAGGCCCCTAGAGGCTTGGAAAAAATCTGAGGGACGCCCATTTACCAACGGCGCAATCCAAGGAGAGGCAATGCAGGCTTTTATCCATTTAATTATGGCTGAAGAGAAGCCCATTTTCTTCATAACCATAAACAGGAATTCATGCTTTACCCTATCAAAAGCATTTGCCAAGTCAAGCTTAATCACCATTCCTTTCTCCTTTCGGCGGTAGCTTGAATGGACAGCTTCTTGCACCAGCACTATGTTGTCCAGAATCTTTCTCCCTTTGATGAATCCTCCTTGATTTTCAAGGATAATGGCTGCCAAGATTTTCTTGAGGTGATTGGCTATGATTTTGGTGATAAGCTTGTAACTAGTATTACACAACGAGATTGGTCTGAATCTGCTGAAATCAACAGCTCCTTTCTCTTTTGGAATCAAGGCCAGAAACGCTGAATTGATGCCGCCCCCGATCTTTGTACAAGATTGAGATTTCTTGACCATTCGCAGGAGGTCATTTTTGATTATGGCCCAACAGGAAAGATAGAATCTAACAGGAAACCCATCCGGACCAGGAGCTTTGTTCGGTTCCATACTGTCCAATGCATTTTTAAGCTCATTCATGCTGATTGGAGCAGTCAGCATAGAATTGATAGGGTCTTGAACACATTGGGGAATCATATTCATCGGATAATCCTGGGGATCCATTGGTGGATCATCGGGGGCAGAGTAAAGATCTTTGAAGTGAGAGTGAGCTGCCCGCTTGATTTCTTCGAATTCCTTAACCACTACATTTTGGTGATGAATTTCTTTAACAGATTTGAATTTCTTGCGAGCTTCAGCTTGTTTGTGGAAAAATCTAGTGTTTTTGTCCCCAGCTTGTAACCAGAGAGCTCTGGATTTCTGCCTCCAGAGTTCTTCTTCTTCCCGACTTGCTTTGTGGAAATCTTTCTGCAGATCAACTTCTCTCTGTAGTAGATCTTGGGTGACGATACAATTTTCCATAGATAATTGATGGGCAGCAAGACTTTCCAGGGCCACCTTCCTTTTAAAGAAGGGATATTTCAGCGTTCTAGCCCACTCCTTAAGCTTCCTTTTGAGTCCCCTCATTTTTTCTTCCCACACATAGAAAGGGGAACCTTGCACAGATCTGTTCCAGGCATCTGAAACCATCTCTTGAAACCCCTCGTGCTGAAGCCATAACGTACTGAATCTGAAGGGGATAGGGCCAAGGTTTTCATCCGAGGAAAGCTCAAGGATAATGGGTTTGTGATCAGAGGTGTTGGTTGGCAGAATTTTGGACGAGGCCATTAGCCCGCAAGTTAGGAAAGAAGATTGGACCAGAAATCTGTCTAACTGGGCTGCAATATGGTTTGGACCCACCCTTTTGTTAGACCAGGTGAACTTCCCAGATGTGGGCTTGATGTCCTCCAACTCCCATCCCAACATGAGGTCTTCGACCCATTCTCTGGCTGGGTCCCTGACCGGGGAGCCTCCCTTTTTCTCATTTACAGCAAGAGTGACATTCATATCACTAGCTATGATAATTTTTTCTGGATTGTTCAGCGAAAGATAGGACAACATCGAGTCCCAACAGAGTTTTTTCTCAGAAGGAAGAACATGAGCATATATATTGAACATACTTACTTGTTGGCCGGAGTCTTTATGAAGAAGCTTCGTGAGGAGCCAATGGGCTGAGCTATCTTTTTGAATCAGGTCATAGATAGAGCTATCCCAGAAGGTAGCGATTCCACCGGAGGCGCCTCTTGCACTGACAGCACATCCTATACCTTTACGCCAGAAGGATTTGCTGGCATGGAGGAGGGAAGATTCCTCCAACTTTGTCTCCTGGATGAGGAGGATTTCAGGCGAATACATTCTTACTATATCTTTTAGGGCATCTTCTTTTAGCTTGCTGCCTAATCCTCTGCAATTCCAGGAGACGTACTTCATTATTTATTGGCCTGGGAGGATGTGGCTCCTTTTGGAGCCGAGCCTTGCTTGCGCCCTGACCTAGTGTTCATCATTCCATTGAGAGTTTTTTAGGAGCCTTGGAGAACATCCCGTTATGTTTTCTCCTCTCTCAATTTCTTCTTGGATTTCTGACCCCTGGCTGATTTGATAGGGGTGGCTTGTTAGCTGTCTGATTCTTAGGTTCTTCCTTCTGAATCTTCATCAGATTCGGAGGCCATACTTATATGATCTTCTTTATCTTTATTTCTTTCATTGCCTCCTGAGGCTGGAGGGGAGATTATTTCAGTGCCAGTTTCTTCTACTTCCTTCATCCTGTCTTCAGTTTCTTCCTGAGCCCCAATGGGTTCAACATTCCCACCTGAGGAGGTTCCAGCTTTTGGGTCTTCATTGGTCTTTGAATTGGCCTGCGGCTTTCCCACTGATCCAGAATTTTTCTTCTCTGTTGGCCTTGGGATAGCCTTGCCTCTTTTGATTTCTTTCCATCCTTCCTCGTCCTCCTTGGTCCCGGCTTGGGATTTGGGGCAATTCTGTTGGAAGTGTCCGTGTTCATGATACGTTCTGCAGTTGAAAGGCAGTTTCTCGTAGTCCAGCTTTTGATAGTGATTCCATTCTCCCACTGTGATTTTAATCGCTTCTGGGAGGCCAGCCTCTAAGTCAACTTCTACATAGATTCATGCACAGGTGTATTGGCCTTTATTGTCTGCTTTGTCGATGAATCTGCCCAGACCATTCCCAATCCTTTGCAATGATTGATAGCTCCAGCAATGGATTGGTAGATTGGGGAGCCGGACCCAGACTGGAAATTCCTTAGGGACATCTACTGATGGATCGAAGTCCGGGGTCCATTTATTTAGATACAGACCCTGATTTCCCATGAAATATGGACCATTTCTGAAAACCAGATCTCGGTCTTCTTTGGTGGTGAACTCGAATATGAAGAAACCTCTACCAACCGCATAACAGATCACGCTATTCTTCAGCTGAGGCCTCCAGTTGCGTTGAATCCAATCATCCGTTGTTTTTGTAGATGGCCAACGCCCCATAAATTGCCTGACCAGACCCCTGTCAGCAAGGGCGAGGGCGATTTTGATCGGCTGATCTTCTTGCAGGGCAATCTCAGGCACTTCCTCAAGTTTTTTAATGAATTTTGGTATCTCAGGGGTAGGGCATTTCTTTCCTTTCTGAGATAACAATCGACGGAAGGCTTCTTTAGACGATAATGGAGGGGTGGGAGAGGCTTCCCCACCCCCAGGATCACCCATGGCTTCAGCAATGGAACGAGGCGTCAGAGCATTCCAACAGCGCCCCTGCAAAACCAAGAAATCAGATCTTTGGGTCAGAACTTAGCGCAGACGGTTCTTTTCACCCAGCCAGGGAGGCACGCAACGGTGAAGAGAACTGAACACGGGACAGCCCGCTCAGACGCCCAGAGGGCCAAGGCCACTGTCACTCTCACTGTCAACCTAGCAGAGCGATCGCAGCGAGTTTTTACGTTCAAAACAAATGTTGGTGCAGAGCCAAGTACAAGAACCTATTCGACCCTTACAGTTGCTATCGTATAGTGTTGTTCAATTCTTATAGAAGAAAACCTGCCAAATGATTCTTTGTGAGATGGGATCTAGTGCTGATTGATAGGAGTCAAGGTTACCCATTCCATGGGACAATTTGTTTTTTATTGATTACCTTCAACAAGGTGGTGATTTGATTTTGGCACCGGTGCATAGTGGAATGATCATCATGGATTTAGTTTAACGACCTATTATCATTTGCTTCTCTTTCATGTTATGACTTACCTGACTTAATTCATCCTTCTCCTATTGAAAATGGGTGAATTGATGGTTATTTCTAGTCATTATGAGACCATGAAGTCTTGTCACATCCTCTTCTCTTTACATGCATGGCTATGTGGCTTTTCCTTGATGATATCGACTAGAGAGACTTGCACTTTCGTTTTTATTTATTTTCTTATACTTTTTAATTTGACCTTAAAGACATACAAAATGGTGTGTACATGCAAACCATAGGAGTGGAATTTCATTATATAGACCATACCTATGTGGGGTGCCTCGTTCTTGGATTGTTGAAGTAAACAATGGAAGCAACTAATGATGATTTTTATTTTTTTTTAGTTGCTATGAATTAATTTTACTAGTAGCAGGGGATGTAAATGATTGAGAATCCAAATTTTTGTTATCATGGAGGGTCCCTTTGATCACGATGACAATTTTTGTTGATAAAATAATGGTTTAAGTGAAAATTGGTCCTTTCTATATATTTATTTTCCCACTTGTAGGATATCTTGTAGGCTTTTTAGGTTTCTTACAGGAAATACTACATGATTTTTAGGTTTCCTGTAGGAAATCATATTAGTGGAGTTTCTTATTTTTTGAGGCCCAAATTATTTTATTTCACAAGGGGATGAGGAGTGGAGGAAGAAGTATGGAAAAAATGTTGTGTCTGCTTGATGGTGTGTAGTGAAGGTGTAAATGAAAGAATGAAATAATGGATATGGTGGAGATCTAGGTTATTCAACCAGAAATAATTGTTTGGAATGATAGGTAGTTTAATGAATGTGACAAGGAATGGAGGTTGAGATGAAGGTAATGATTATGGTAGAGAGAATTAAAGAGAATCAATGGCCTTAGAAAAATATGTGCCTTTTCCATGCAATAAATGTGTTATTTGAAGTTCTTGGGTTGAATGGTGTGCTTATTCTAGTTAAGGTAGTGAGGTAGACTACTGAATTTTCTCGTGCTTGAACAAAGCAGGTCATCCTTGTTGATGCTCCTTAAATTCTTTTGATATTGTTTCTATAATTTTTGAAGCTCTTGTCATTTTTATTGTGT
Source organism: Pinus taeda (assembly GCA_000404065.3). NCBI lineage: Eukaryota > Viridiplantae > Streptophyta > Pinopsida > Pinales > Pinaceae > Pinus > Pinus taeda. The sequence goes on from APFE030379484.1 coordinate 27,100, forward strand.
AGGTGTTTTGCCAAAGTGAAGGAACTTGGATATAGAAAAATACAAATAAGACACCATTTTTCCTTTTTTTCTTCCTTTATTATTTAATAAGGTAGTGGTTCTATTTTTGCTTTTCATTATTTCTCTGCTCTATCAATCCTCAAACGTTTTTTCCTATCATAGGCTTTTCATTTCATTTTATTTTTTATTACAAACTTAAAGTTGCCTCCAAGGAGGTTTTCAACTCAATGTTTGTCCTAGGTGCCCCCTTTGGCCTTGCATATGGGAATTTAATAAAATTTTCCTCTTTTTTATGCACAAGATTTAGATGGATTAAGAGAAATTTTTCTATCAATCACATCTAAGTCCCCCATCTTTATTGTCTCTACAAATTATTTCTTTGTTAAGGGATTCTTCACTTTCAACCTAAATCCAAGTACCAAAAGTGGGATATGGTCTTGATCTATATTTTTTACTTTAATTGAGTCATTATTATAACATATAAGAACAATTATGAACAAGGCCATCTTATCACGAGATTTCCCTTGAAATCCTTAAACTTGGAATCATACAATAATTCCTAGTCTCCTTTCTTGAAGTTCCTAGGTTTGATGCACTTATCATGCCAAATATTTCTCTCTAGTTGGAAAATCTCAATGTGGAAGAGGTCGTAGATTATACATTCATCTATTGAATTTAACTAGTATATTGTTTCTTCACATACTATTGATATGTTCATGTTGATCTGTAGGTTTTTATTAAGGTGGTAAGCTCCACTTCAATGGGTATCATGGATTTATTACCATAGACTATCTCATAAGGGGTGGACCTGTGGTGGTATTCCATGTTGTTTTGTATCCCCATGTTTCCTTTGTCAGCTTGTTGGCCCAATTCTTCTTGCTTAAGTTGACTATTTTTGTGAGGACGTTCTCTAGCTTTCTATTAGTTACTTCCACTCGTCCATTGTCCTGGGGATGACAAGGAGTGGAGTTTCAGTGGAGAATGTGGTGCCACTTCATGATCTATTGAATGAGGTGTGAGAGGAAATGAGTACCTTAATTGGTGACTATCTACTTGGTGACTATAGAAGATGTTATTTCTCAATTTTGTGACTACCTAGATTACTTTTACTTCATCCAATTTTGTGAGATAATTAGTGCATGCCAAGATGTATCTCTTCTACCTTGATGGAAGGCCTATGTGTAACACCCTCCTCCCACATCTACCCAAGTAACCGTCCAACCAGGTAAACATGTGACAAGAAGTTAATATGATATGATTTGACTCCCTATGTGTCAGTTAAGGAAGTGAATTGACAGAACACATCACATAAACCTTAGGCATCAGAAACAAAATTCCCAGGAGCCATCCCAACCACTCAGGTAACTTGCACTTGAGACCAACTGAAGTTTTAGTGCATCAAACCGCTGAATGATCCCTTGATATGGATCATGGTGTGTCTAGGAGGCTCTTGAATCTCCCACAATAAGGGAAAGGGAGCTTCCAGGGAATTTTTTCCCTAATGTTGTGCTTGCGACTCCAGGATTTGTGCCACTTTTTTAGTCCTAGAGCCTTGGTCACTGCCCAGAACTCAATAACACCTTCAGACATGAAATTTCACAATGGAACAAAGATACATGTGTAAAAACAGCAACAAGGACTAGACTGCACCCCTACTAGCCATGCCAAGCATTTCGTCAAACATGTCACAAACATGTCACAAACATGAAAGCTACAGGCCTTAACAACAAAACTGAGCATAGGGTTCCTAGACTTATCTAAGAATCATTAAGAAGCATTGATGTCTCAACACATTAGCTGCAATTTCATCTATTATGCCATAGATACATTGTTCATTCATTTACAAGTAAAAACATGATGAGAGACATGCATAGCCATTGTTATAATACATGTTCATAACCAACATAATAACAATAGAAATATCAAGGAAACAATAGCCATATAATCCACATATAAACCAGTATAATACTCTTGAATTAACAAGGAGAAATAACCTCATATTAATGATGCAAAGGCCAACTAGGTTTGAGACTTCTACTAACCACCCGCCCATAGACATGGCTGAGCCAAATTTCTCTTCATCCAATCACCCCTGTGCCATATTCCAAGCATGAATGTGGGATCTCATTGAACAATCCATCAAAACTGAACTAGGGCTTCCATAGGACAAACCACCTCAACCCATAAAACAGTGATTCCACCTCACGGTCAAACATCACAAACCATCAGCAGATTGGTCTCTACCCAAGCCTTCGAGGGCTCCAGAGCATTTGTTCCAACCAAGGCTTCCTGGACTAGTAACTCAACTGACAGTTACCGCTTGGATTCCAGAGCATTTTTCCAACCAGGGCTTCCATGACTAGTAACTCAACCCACCAAGGGCTTCCAGAGTGTTTGTGCAACCAAGGCTTCTAGGACTAGTAACTCAACCCAAGATGTTATAGGGCTTCCAAAGAGTTTATCCAACCAAGGCTTCGAGGAACTAGTAACTAAACCCAAGCTAAAGGAAACATGAACTAACAAAAAAAACAAAGAAATGAACCCATATCGCCATGGCTATCCTGAAAATGGAAAGGCTAGGAAAATCCACTATCAATCCAGACAATCCTCCATGCCAATGAAAAATCATGACCAATAAACCACATGCATATTCCATGCATGTTAAAATTAGTAAGGAAAACATACATGAAACTCAGTACTTATAAGGAAAACTTGTTGTAGCTATTGATCCTGATGTCCTCTTGCGCTTTCTTGCTCTTCATTTGCCTTATTTATCCAAGCACCCAAGTATGCCACACTCTCCAAGAGTGCTCCAACAAAACTCTAAGTGTCCAAGACTATGAGAGAGAGAGAATAGAATGAGAGCTCCAAAATTGAACTGATAAAAAGCTACCAATTGATCCTCATAAGCCTTTTTATCAAATAGGCCTCTATTTTTCTTCATTTTCCTCCTCACATGCAACCTGTGACCTTTCACCTCCCTTTCTCCTAATTTCCATTATTTTCATAAATAAATGTGCCAAAATGCCACCTTTCCTTTCCAAAGCCTTTGCCAATTTCCTTAGCCATTAATAAATCACCAGTGATCCCCATCACTATGATTTTGCCCAACATTCAACTTGGAATACATGTCCCATGACCTTGGTAAATATTTTTCCTTTAGTAACTTTTACATGGATTTTTGACCAAGGTTGTTACGGAACCCTCCCCCTTGTGGGAATATTATCCTCGGTGTTCAACAACACCTACAACCAAGAAGGATAGTGTAAGAAAAATATACTTCCCATGGAGCTTTATAGCTTAGCTCGTTGCAATATTTACAATGATCATCATGCCGAGAGTCAAACCAACATGAAAACATAACAAGTATAACATCATAATGACATGAAACCCATACTGCTTATTGGAGCTTTATAACATATCTCATGGAGGTATTGACATCCATAGACATATGTACATATACCAAACATCACTAAAACATGTACCAAAAACATATACCAAATACATAAACCAAAACATTTGCTAAACCATTGAATAAGGAAGGATACATATCCCACATCTGATCCACCATCTCCCATGTAGCTTCATTGGCCCTAAAATGCTTCCATCACACTTTAACTTGCTCGATTGCTCAATTATGGAGCATGAGCATCTTTCTCTGCAAAATTCACTACGATTCCGACTAGATTTCTCCTTTTGGCTCCACTTGCAATACATACAAGTCAATCACATGATCAACATCTTTAACATACTTCTTAAGAAATGACACATGGAAAACATCATGGAATTTCACTGTCGGAGGCAGTGCAAGTCGATAGGCTACTGGTCCAATCCTCTCAATAATCTTGAAATATCCACAAAATTGGGGTGCCAGCTTAGCACATGATCCAATCCGCAATGATATCTTCTTCGGTTTGATGCGAAAGTACACTTGTTCCCTAACCTGGAACTCCTTGAACAACCTATTTTGATTTGGATAGCTCTTCTTCCTATCCCATGTTGCTTTCAAGTTCTTCCTGATTACTTGCATTTCCCACTCCATGTCTTCCAACATGCCCATCCCAATCAACACCCTGTTAACTAAATCACTCCAACTTATGGGAGTATTACAAATCCGCCCAAAAAATGCCTCAAACAGACTCATCCTTGGTGACTCCTGGTACCCATTGTTGTTACCAAGCGAACTCTACCAATGGAAGGTACTCTTCGCACTTCTGCTGCTGATGCATCACATACATCCTCAACATGTCCTCCAATATCCTATTGACCCTCTATGTTTTTCCATCTATCCGCGAATGATAAGTTGTACTGAAGGCCAATTATGTGCCCAAACCTGCAAATAACTCCTTCCAAAACTTGGAAGTGAGAATTATCTGTGGAACATTATCGCATGGGGGTATTGGTGGTAGTTAAAAGGGAATGTTGAGTACATTGATGTCCATATAGTGCGGGGGAACCAAATAGTCTCCTATAAAATATACAATGCATCAATATAAAGGGTACAATGTAGGAACATAAAAGATACAATGTATAGGATGCCTTGACAGAGAAGATCCATGAGCTAATGTGTTTGAGGATTAGACTCATCTATCCTAATATCTGAGGCTGAATGAAAAACACTGAAGAAAACTCCACAAAGTTTGTTGGCCCGATGAAGGGCCAGTGGAAAGTGCAGATTGTCCACTAAATCGTTATTTGGGGGACTTCACGCACTCGTGAGGTCTGGAGGACCTAGTCCATCTCCCAAGAATAGATCTGAGACAAATTTGTTATTCAAATCTTGTGTGGTGGGGTGAGGTCCCACAGATCCTCATTTATTAAGAGTGTGGATATGAATTGGTATCAATTGGTCTCTGTCAGGCCAGGGTAACTCCAGAATGAATGAGCGAGAGAAAACTGATTGATCTTATTCATTAGCTAACATACATTTATATACATAAATATGGCGGATCAGTTCATCTTCTGGATGACTTTCCAGTTCACCCATCCGTTTCGGATTAGGTGTCAACATTCCCCCCCTTAATCTGAAGGGATGTTGGTGAGTCCAAGCATCGTTCTGAATATTTCAAGCTTTTCTCTTCCAAGCGCTTTGGTGAAGATGTCTGCAACTTGCTCATGTGTGGAACAATGGCGGAGATAGATTGTTTTGGCCTCAACATGATGTCGGATCAAATGATATTTAGTATTGATATGCTTTGTACGATCATGAAACTTTGGGTTCTTGGCCAACTTTATTGCAGAGGTGTTGTCAATCATGAGTGGAGTTGCTTGTACTTGTTTCACCTGCAAATCTTCAAGAATTTTTCTGAGCCACACAATTTCTTTTGTTGCTTCAACTGCTGCCACGTATTCTGCTTCTGTTGTGGAATCT
>APFE030379484.1:37903-76271 GCA_000404065.3 Pinus taeda
CAAAGGTTATATCCTTAATATTTCCATTTGCTTGCAAAGACTCAAGATAATTGGAGTATGTAGGATACAGTGCCTTGAGAAAAGCAATAAGAGATATATCTAGCTGAACTTTAGTGGAGTTGATATCATGCACTATAGATTTTATTTCAGATGCAAGAGCAAGAGGGTCATTATTTTGTAGTTCAAGAGTGAAGAGTTTAATCATAAGTTGGACGACTTCAAGTGCAGAATGTGAGTCATAGAGCTCTTTCAGCTTTTGTAAAGCTTCAAAAGCAGTTGAACATGTTGTAAGGTGACGACTCACCTCCTTATTTACAGATGCTGCTATTAATGCATACGCTTTGCTGTTCTTGTTTTCCCAGATGGCAAGCTCTTTGTCTGATGTAGGCTTTTCTGGGTCACTGTCTCCTTCTCCGACACACACTCCTTTCCACAGCTCATTGAAAATGAGGGTGTGTTGTACCATCCGGGACCAGTCAGGATAGTTCTCCTTGCCAGTGAGAACTATTCCTATCATAGAGATGATTGAATGCATTCTGTAAAAGGTTACTTCTGCTGATATAAAAACTTTTGCTGATATATACTTCTGATGGCAAAAGAAAAATGCTCTTAAAAAACTTCTGCTGCTTTAAAAAAAATGATTTTGATATGGAGAATTACTATGTATATCTCTGCTTTAAAAATGATTTTGATATGGAGAAAAAATCATTTAAAAATCTGCTTTATATCACCATATATATATGCAAAATCATTCCATATTCAAAATCAGGCCATATTCAAAATTCTGTTATCACCATATTTGTCTCTGCTTTAAATCACCATTTATATATCAGGCTACAACTTCAAAATTCTGTTATAGGTATCACTGGGCTAGCCACAATTCGACATTCAATGCTTGGCATCCACTATTATAAGATACACTCCATAAAACTTTATCCCACCGGAGCAATTAAACAAACCATTTATTTCATGCAGTAAATAGTCTAGGTTGCCTGGATATATTTCATGAAAAAGCTTCAAGAAAAAACTCATGCCACCATACTCGGCTCATCTAAAAATACCTTAGTCCCGTGCAACATCCGCTCTTATATGTCATGATAAAATCGAATAGTGGATGATCAATAGGAAACAATACTGTGAATGATCAATAGGAAACAATAGGTGATACATCGCAACCCTAATACCACCAGTTTACTACAACGACTATAATCAAACAAAACTTAAATCAGCTATCCAATTTTGAAATCAAATTGTTTCAATGGCATCAATTCAAGTAGCCGAGGCAATCTCAATTTCAGGCCATGGTCATTCGAACTCCACGCAGGAGTAACTCCACGACATCCAAATAGCGACTATAGGCCAGGGTCATTCGAACTCCACGCAACAGTAACTCCACGGCATCCAAATAATGTGAGACCACGGCATCAATTCAAGTAGCCGAGGCAATCTCAATTTCAGGCATTTCAATGGGAAGCGGACCAAATGGTTTCAACAGGCAGCGTTCCAGATGTTTCAACAGGCAGCGTTCCAGGCAGTGGACAAAAAAAAATACAGGCAGCGGACCAAAATTAAACATGAAACGGTTACCAATTTCAGGCGTTTCAATGCATTGAAATTCCAGGTGTTTGCAGGCAGCGGCAGTCTTCAGGCAGCGACAGTCTTCAGGCAGCAGCAGTCTTTAGCTATTTCAGGGATGTCAGAGACTGAGCAGCTCTCAGGCAGGAGTTACAACTATTTCTGGGACCTGTGCTCTGATACCATGTCAGGCCAGGGTAACTCCAGAATGAATGAGCGAGAGAAAACTGATTTATCTTATTCATTAGCTAACATACATTTATATACATAAATATGGCGGATCAGTTCATCTTCTGGATGACTGTCCAGTTCACCCATCCGTTTCGGATTAGGTGTCAACAGTCTCTTGGTGCCCTTGTCTGAAGGTAGTACCCTAAAAAATGTCATGATCCTCTAAGTGGGGTATGGTATGATGGGAGGCTAAAGAATATGCACTCGAAGCTTGAGAGACTGAGAGCTTGAGGGCCAAACATCTCTGATCAGGGTACTCGAAAAAGTAGGCGAGGGTCTGAGAATATTTGAACAAGAAATGGAAACTTCCTTTGATCTCATAGTAGATAGGGCATCCAAAAATGAAGTGCATCTCGGTCTCCACTTCTTGTAAATGACATAGCTAGAAAAAGCTCAAATGTTAGTTGGGGAAAAGTCCACACCAAACCTTTGAGAGTTAGGTCACGATCTGATTCAAGTAGAAGTCCATGTTTAAGGAAAGTGCCCAGAAATGCATTTAGGCCAAGAGTACAAGGCTTACAGAAGAAGCCCCTCTAGGCCAAGGGTCCAAGGTGCATATGTGCCAACTGAATTGAATCTTGAGGTGAATTTGTATAAATATAAGTTTTAGGTACATTGGAAGAATCTTGTTGTTTGGTTCTCATTGAATATCTATTAGCCTTTCTTCTTTACACATATCTTGTGCTGTGTCTAGGGTGCTATGTTTCTAGGTTGGAGTCGTGAGAGATTTAAATTAGCAGGAGTTCACTATTTTTATTTGGCAAGTATTTGTGCCGGGGGAAGCTCCAACTTCAAATAGAGAATAACCCTAAATATTCTACAATATTATTTTTAATATTCGTTACGAGATTTTTTATTTAATGTTATTTCCATTTTTCCTGTAGCACAAAAATGAAATCTAGGAAAAACATGTGGGAAGTCTATAGTAAGACCCCCACGAGTGTCGTTAGTTGGTCTTGATCAAGCCATCTAACACACTGAAATTTTTAGATGCCTAGAATAAGAAAGAAAATGTAGAGAGAGAAACATAGCCTTACAATAAAAACTCTCAACAACAGTAGAGTCCAACAACATCGATAAGATAGAGGAAAAAGTATCCAAGCAGGTGAAATGGATAGGGACAATGGAAGAAGGGAGAACAATAGGAAGCTAATTGGAGGTTGTAGTAGGGAATAGAGTAGAGTAGAGGAGAAAGGATTGGGGTCTTTCAAGTAGGAGGCTGGGCCACCTGTAGAAGAAGGAAGAAGTTCACAAAGAAGGAGTGAAAAATAAAGTAGAGTAGAGAAGAAACATGCAGTTCAACATTTAGAGGAGGATATGGATCATGTAGTGGAAACACAAGTGAGTGTGGATGTCCACCTGCAATTGGCTTGGGATGAGCCAAGATTTCTGTCAGGGAACTGTTGGAGCTTGAATGTAACTATTAGAATATTTAAATGTAAATGTAAGTGGAATGACATCAAATTTAAATTAGATGCTGTAAAATGTGAATTTCATTCGGAGGGAAAGTTGGTTGTTAGATATTTTATTAAAAACATTAAAATATTCCCTCCAGTGCTAGGGGTTTTGAGGGGCACGTAATGCATATTTAGGGTCTGTCTTTTGAGTTGTGTGAGGGTTGCGTGATGATTTGGGGAATGAGAGAAACATTGGAGGTTGCGCACCCTCCCTGACACCATGGCGAGGAGGCTTGCATATTTTGTAAATATTGTCTGTGGTATTGAACCATCCAGATTGGTGTTGTGTGTTTTTTTTGGTTCATATGTTGTACTAGTTGTATGTATTTTCATTTTTGTAGTAGTTCTGTGTTTTCTTGGAAGATGTTGTGTTAGTTTCATGTCTTGAGGTATTATGTTTGCTGTTGCAATCAATTCTAAAATTTTTATTTTCTTTTTGTCGGTTCTCCTGACCAAAGCATGCCAACTGTTAGGGTCCTATAATATAGTGATAGAAGTATGTTTGTCTAGCTATTTATCCTGAGGGATGTTGTAACTTTTTTTTTTAGTTTAGTTGTTTCTATCTTTTTGAAAGAAAAAATAAAATAAAAAAGAAAAGAAATAATAAGAAAAAAATAAAGAAAGAAAGAAAAATAAAAAAAGAATAAAAATGGGGACAAAAGAAAAACATATAAAAAATTAAAAATAGATGTCCCAAATAAAGCACGCTAGTTTAAATGCCGCATTAGACCATTTTTATTGATTTTAATCCTTTTTATTAGTGGAGGATTATTATATAATTTGTAAATAAATCGACGATTCGATGTTTTGTCCTTTTTGATAAAGTCATCGCACGAAGGAATGTGTTGGGTCCATATAATACTAGTGATTACCCCATTACTATTGTAGTTGTATCCCTTATAATATTGTTGTGCCCCTATTGTCCCCATATTGTTATTACTGTGCCCCATAGAATCCCTCTATTGTTATTTTTGTGGCTTTATATTATTATTGTTAGGTCGGCTGGGTTATATTTTGACTCCTTAGACTCCTATATATAGAAAGGAGGTTTTGTCATTTGAATCATCCAAGAATTGTTCATTTATGTAATGTAAAGGAGGTTGCCCCCTTGAAGAGGATGAATTCTAAGGTGTTGATCTATCTTTTATATCTTTTTCTTAAGCTGGTTTCATAACATAATGGACAGGATTGTCCTCATCTAGATCAACGATGGAGGACAAGTTCAGGACCCCCTGCACTTTCGAAAGTTAACAAGGGGGGGGGGGGGGGGGGGTTTGAAAAGATGCTTTTTGGAAACCATCGAATCATACGTGAAACCCCATGATGAGTTTGGGCCCCCCTTCTCTGAAACAGCTTACCTCCTACCCATCGTTCTGAAAACAACTTTTCTAGTTCCCGCTCTCACTCCATTTGTATTCTGCCACTTGTCATTCTCCCTTTCACCCCCACCATATAACTGCTTAAGCCATTAAATTTCCCCGCCAACAGTCATATGATTGTTTAATGGTTAATGCTTCCCGCCAATGTCTAGTTTCCCTAATGAAACGCGCCAAAAACAATTATTTCCCGTTTAACCATTTAACCTCCCATTTAAAAGATACACTTTACCCGACATACATTCCTTTCACTATTTCATTTCTTACCAAGTGCAGGTTCAGTTCCAAATTTTGTAAGCACGCCATCGTCCTCCTGCACCAACGATGGTTGCAATCCTGTAATTCGATTCCCTAGCTTCTAATTTACAGTAAAAAATGTTGTTCCAAAAAGGAAAATAGAAGTTGGTTATAGAAAGCCCTAAATTTTCCCCTGTTGTAAACGTTGATGAACTTCCCTTGGCCGACACACAATATAAGATATCAAAGACCCAGTGTGAGTTCGATCTGTATGAACTCCACAATTGGGCAAACCAAAAGTGCTTAAATGTGAACGATGAATTGAGCATTTGGGAATCATTATTACCTCAATTCAATTTTCCCCAAACTCATGTTTTTCCATAATTTGTTACATGGCGTCATCTTAGATATCTCCCTAGCTAGAGGGCTATAATTGCCCAGAACAATGAAACTTTATTCACAATTACAACTGAAGTTATATATCAAGCACTCTAGATTGATCCTCAAACTCCCTTGTATCCTTTTTCCATTGATTCACTCATGGATATATATCAGAAACTCACTTTCCCTCAACGAGCCTGTATTTTTGAGCCCTTTTTGCCTGAGAATTCAAAGTTACCTAAAACTAATTCCCCATATTATGATTCTATCTTCCCTGAAATTTCAAGGAAAGTTATTTCTATGGTTGCTTTCTTATTAGGTTATCCTACAGATCAATGGGTAGATGAAGTAATACTAGGATTTTTATCAGTGTTCTCTATTGGTCAGAAGCCCTCGATGATTTTCAGTTATAGTCAATTTCTATTAGATGTTATTCATGATCAATTTTTGAAGATTTCTGTTGAATTTGCATTCAAACACCAGTCAGTTCTTATATATTTTCTATTATTTCATCAAGCAAAGAGATTCAAGTTTCAATTACAGAAGTTGGATGCACAGGGAATACCACGGTCAGTCATTCACTGGACTTACTTGGTGAGGAAGAATTCAGAAGAACACTCCTTCAGTAATTTTTTAGACCAATTCTTGCATGTGTCCTTATGTCTTCTTAGTAGTGATGTTATACCAAGGATTTCAATAGAAATCAAGAGAGTTTTACATCTTACCGAGCAAGCCAAGGTTGGAGACTGGTATCTTTACCAAAACTATACAAAAATTAGGATATATCGACGTGAAATCCCTCCTTACAGGTTGCCAGTTTTTGTGTCAATTATAGTCTTTTCCTTAGAAAACATCAGGAAAATGATAAATATGGATGAATTAAATTTTGTATCAAGAAAGGAGAATGCACAGTTTAAGTTGAAGGTACAGATTGACCCTTTCATTGCCGATACCAAAGCAATAGCGAAGGAGGCAAATGTTTTACTGAAGTAAATGAAATTCAATTTTAGTTTCACATGGTCTTATGGTCCTTAGGGATACTTTCAAAATTAAGAGTGGAGCAGAGGACCACACCTTATGTAATATACCTAGACCAGAAATAGAGAAATATGCAAATCAAGAGGAGTGGAAAGAGAATACACTACAAGAAGTTGAATAAAAGATTGTGAGTCAGACATCCCTACAAAATCCTATCTCAAAAGAAAAATAAACTAAAAGGTCAAGGGAAAGTATGTCTCCTACAAACTCAGAATCTCAAGTTGCAGAATTTCTAGTTTTCAAGAGAAGAAATAAAACAAAAAACCAGGAGGAATCCTCGGAAGAAAAATGCGCACAGGAGAAACTATAGTTGTTCTAATAGGTTTTCCTACTACTTTTGCACATATTGAAGAAACGACATAGTCTCCTATGTCTTCTGCTTCTCAGATTGCAACACAACAAAATATTTTTCCCAGGTGCAAAGAGATTAAGAAGAAGAATGAAGCATTGAAGGTCACAACATATTCATTATTATGGAAGTAGTCTTCTACTACCTAGTACAGATTGTTGTATGCACTTGACACAAAGAAGGGACAGTTCTAATTATATTTCATGGAAACTACAATTCCAGTCCCTAAAGTTGTAGAAGATTACAACACATCTATCCTTGCTTTTGACACCAAGAAGATTCATGCAATTGATCATATTTACTTGCATAAATATTTTGGTGAGATGATATATTCAACATTAAAAATTTCATCCATGATAGCGTCTAAATTGCAAGCCTCTTTGAACAATATTCATTCACAGCTGAAGATGGAAAGAATGTCATCCTTGGCAAAAGACACCGTAACTAAAGCTCTTGAATATTTGGTGACTAAACTAGGATATGATCCTAGTGACATTAAATCAGTTGAGGAAATGATAAAAAAAATGATTATATTCAAGCCCTGAGAAATAAAATCAAGATTACAACTACATAACACCCACAAGCCAAAGAAATTACTTGGATGGAAGTAGAGAAAGAAAATTTGTTCAAGTTGATAGTTGAACAAAATGTTCAAATTCAGAAGATGGAGACAGATATGGAGATACTTTTGAAAGAAAAGGAACAATTAGCAGCCATAGGTACATTAACAAAACAAGCAATGACAACAACCTCAACAGAAAGAACATAGTCAACCATTGTAGATTCCTCTGAAAAATTAGTGAAATCTCTGGGAGGTTTATCATTGACCAACAAAGAAAATGAAAGATTGTTAGCAGTATTGAAAAGAATGGAAGATAATAAAATTAAAGTTGACAATGCATATTTAACAGAAGTGCAGAAAAAATTCAAGCTCACTCAAAAACTTGAAAATTATGAATACCAATCATTAATAGTACAAATATTGGTAGAAGCTAAGCAAAACATATGGTATAATATTAATGCCAATATCACAGATCTATGGTCATCCTTTCAAATTATATTTGAGCAAGAAGAGTTGGTACATAATGTTGAGACAACAATTGAAGAAATAAAAGTTGAGATCAAACACAAACCAGTAAAAGCACACAAAATCATCAAGGTGTTGAACTCAAAAACCAAGGGTGAGCTTGAAGAACTACAAATTCAGGACATAAAAAACACAATCATGGAGGTAAAAAGAGTTCTAACAGAGAAAAATGCTATGGTACAACTAGAAAACAAGTGTAAAGAGTTAGAGCTACAGGTGAGAAGATTCAACAGAAAATTCAATCTATTGTAGGAGAAAGGGCTTCCACCATTGAGAGCTTCTAATGACAAATTGATGCAGGAGCATCCTACTCAGAATATTATTGTTCATTTGGTTGATTTAGGGGGTGATGTTTTTAATTATATTTAGGAATCTTGTATAGATTGAGTGAGAAATCTATGTGTGAGGTTTTCAGTTGTTAAATATTCTCAACTATGTGAGAATATTAGGGATAATTGATATAGGTAATCTCGTAGATATCTTAGGGATTACGAGATCCTCGAATAGGAATTAGTTGAGTAAATTATGGGAAAAATCATGGATTTAGTATAATCCATAATTATGTAATTAATCTATAAATGTAAGCCTGCGAGGAGAGTGAGAGGCAGAGTGTTACAGAGTGTTAAAAAGTGTTAGATTGTGTTAGAGAGAGCTAAGTAGTGGAGAGAATAAATCAGAGCATGAGATGTTCTAAATGTATATGTAATTACTCTTGTGCAATAAGGATTTTTGTGCTCAAAACGTGTTTCTGCATGATCTTTTATTATGTAATTTGCTTTCATTGATTCCTTAATTGTAGGCTAAATCTTTGTCAAATCCAGGAAATGTGTGTGCGAAATTAAAACCTTTAGTGGAGTCTGTGTTTGATGATCGCCTGGACAAAGGCTTTATCTTGTTGTTCGCCGGTTGAAAGCGAACAAAGATTAAATGCACTAACAAATCATCATTGATCACAAGATGGATCAATGATGATCTATTCAGGAGGAGATTGATGGTGTTCACTACTGAATGTGCAAGCACTTTAACATGAGAACCAGACCTAATACATTATAAAATCGAGTTAATTGATAAATCGATTGTGACCGTGGAAGTAACTCGACGGTCATTGCGTGCCCACAAGCACAGAGGTTAATTCCAAAAATGGATGCGATATTTTATAGACTGAGTTAATAGCGCAGTTAATTGTGACCGTTCGCTTGAAAATCTCAGATCGGATGATAATCGCATCAAAAACTGAACGAGGTTTAATCCAGATTTCAGATACGACATTTTATGAAATACGATTTGATCCAGTTGAATTCTAGATCAATCACAGTCGTTCATTATGAATGGACGAGATCCGACGGATATCGCTCCGGAAAATGCACGTGAATTAATTTAAGTTTCGGACACGATAAGTTTTAAACTAGAATTTAACTTGTTTTGAGTTCTGCTAAAGAGGTTAGGGTATGATAATTTAATTAAACAGGGGTTTAATTAAGTTTAATTCCTGAATTATGTAAAGATGCAGTTTCACTGCATCATAAATTGATTCCATTAGAAACTCACCAGGACCAGTTGTGCATCATAGCTACAGATAGATCTAAATTTTCCAAAGTAAGAGGGATAATAAGTGGGCATGATTTCATTGAAGGTTTACAATATGACTTGTTTATACAACATGAAATTCATCACCTATTTCTTAATAAACTAACTTTTGAAACATATACAAAGGTGGAAGAAAGATTTAGAAACATGGTAAACTTCCCTATTTTGAGTGAAAACGTATGGGATTAACTACTGGATCTCATCAAGTATATCAAGCAGAATTCTAGTGACCAATGACAAAAAATGGGAAACAAAATCTTAAATATCAGGAATAGTCAACAAAAGAGAAAAATTATAGCTACCTCGAAGTGTGCGCAAAACATTTAAATCATTCCAAAATTACTACTATTCAGTTATATTTTTAAAATATATACATCATTTTAGTAGATATTATTTTCGTAATAAATTTTGTTTCAAGTTCGAATATTTTTGAGACAAGCTCGATAAATATTTTGTAAAAACCGTAGAAAGAGATGATTGTTGAGAAAAGTGAAGATTTTTCCTTTGATTGTAAGTTGTGGAGTTTCATTGAAGTAATTAATACAACAATATAGAGGCAGTTTGTTTCAGGATTCTTGTATCAGATAAATGGTGATGTCTTTGTCTTTGTAAATTTGTCTTTCCTTTAGTTTATACATGGATGCACCTTCTTAATTATTTACAAGAAGATTATGAGTGGAATTTACCCACAATACCTTGTGCTAGCTTGTTAAGAAATCTAAATGTTTTCCTTCTGAAATTAAATATTAAATTCATCTTTGTATGCTTTATATTTAATAGATCCTCATTCTCATTCATCTCATCCATATCACAACAACTTTGTAAGATCCAGGAGTTTGCCTACCTCACCTTGTTTTGAGTTGCTCTGTATTTTTGTGATTTATTGCTGAAAATCCTTATGACTCAATGCCTAATGGAACTCTCCTTCATACTGCAACCACAACTTTAAAACCTATTTTTTGATATTTATAACTAGCCTAAAACCTAAGACTGTGATTCAAATTTCAGATAAAGAGAGCCCTATTTAAGCCAAAAGGGCTAGGTTCTAGTCCAAAAGAGGTTTATGGTTACCTCCACATTTTCCTCAATACCCTAGGAAAACTATGGAGTGATAACATTATGGTGATGATACTGGGGAACTCGAAAGCTAAATACTCCCTGGTAAACATTGATTTCAAAGGATTAAACCTATTTCCCTTGGGTGACAATGAGGTAGAAATCATTAGGCTGATTTTTTCACCCAAAGGTTGTGTTTAAAACTAATTGTGACAAGTTTTCTTGGAAATATGGCTTCTAGAAAGATCCACACAAGATCACATCCAGATTCCGATCCTCCTAAAGTTGTAACTGATCCTGAGAAACTGATTAGGAAAAAGAAGTTTGAAGAAGCCCAAGCAAGTAATAGTCCTATCCAAAGATCTCAAACCCTTCCTGAAAGTGTTATAACAATTGTGGACATTGAATTTGATTTGCATTTTGAACATATCCTTTTTATATCTAAATAAGAAAACTTTGTGTCTAAAACAAACCTTGATGAATCTAAATTAATACCAATTATCCCTACACAAAAAATTGGTACTTTAAAGTCTGATAGAGATATTTTATAGCAGTTCCACAAACTTGAGGCTTTAGTTCATCAATTGCATAAGGTATTAGAAAAATCATCCACATTTCAGCAGACTACTACTACATCTTTTGTTCCTTCAATTACTGTTCCTTTTATAGCTTCTAATTGCTATGCTCCTGTTACTTATGTTGTCTATATTCCTCCCTTTACAACAGATCAACAAATTGTAGTTTCCTCACCTCTGCCACCTTCATGTTAGGATATTCCGACACATAGGAAATAGTTAAGTATAACTTGGTCTAGTGTAGAGTTAGGTAAAGTGTGTTTCTTTACTATGTACTTTTGTAACTTACAATCCGACGGTCACGATATTTTCTAGGCATGAAGAGATCCGAAAGTCACCATATGTTCTAGACATGAAGAGATCCGATGGTTCATTCTCTCCTTGGTATTACCGACACTTGATCCGTGGCTTAAACCCCGATTGGTCCATGATCTATATTTAAAGAGCATGGAGGGTCATTTGTAGTGTCGCCATTCATGAGAAACTTATGTAAATTTTCTTTCTTTTATTAATAAATTTCTTGAAGTTTCCGCGTTGGCTCAGGCCATGGACTGTTTCCTTCTGTTGTCCCTTAAGAAACAAATTTCTACACTGTGGAGAAATTGTGCTTAAGACATTAAAATATTATTATGCATGTCACTTATTTGTATAATGTGTCTTCATTTTGAGGAGTATGAAGAACACGATCTTAAACCCTTAATATATAGTTGATATGAAAGGCCCAAGATGCCATGTGGTGTTGGATATAAATGCTGTGTGAAGAATACTTTGAGAAGTTAAAAGGTAATATGCTATGTTTGAAAAAACTATTAACTTTAACTTAGAAGAAATAGAGATAAAGAAGTTTTAAACATGGGAGCGCTATTTTAAGGAAATTTAACTTTATTCATAGAAGTAAACAAATACCTGCAACTTCATTACCATATTTAAAGAGAGGAAGAGACAAATGACACATAATGGAGAGATTACAAGTCATACCCAACACTGTACGAAAAACTCCCGATTCTTTAATTAATCATCAATTTATTAAGTATAAAATGTGTAGTCTTCAGATTCTCCAAAAATTGGACCCTTCTTTGATTTTTCCTCTTTTTATACATCATAGGACAATTGGTAACTACCAAAACTGTCAAACTACTTAACTACTTTCTAACTGCCTAAAGTAAAAAGTCATTTCATAACATTACATTGGAGGGTAAAAGACACCTCATTTTCCTCAGGAAATAAGATAACATAAAATGGAAAGGAATTAAATTATGATTGGTGATTGCTGGTCATTGTTCAAATCAATAGCTTGAGTAGATGGTCCTGTTGGTGCATCTTTTGTCTGATCTATCATCCACTCTTTGCATTTTCTCCACAATGGTACGTGTGACTTTGGTGCTTCTTCCAATTTGTTGAGTGCCATTCTGCATGCTGTAATCCTACTATAAGTAGGCTTGTCTGTAACAAAGTCTTCACCATCCACAAAAGCTCAAAATCTTTATTAGGATAATTCACAATAGTTGCTCCCTTCAGTACTATTGTCTTGTCATGGGTATTGTCAACTTTTCTTTTTGCCTCAACTAGCAAGGTCTCATATGTTTTCCATGGCAGCAAGTTTCCCTGTAAATCCTAGCAAGAGGGAAGCCCAACCCTAACTCTTTTACCAAACATGATGTTAAACTTTGAAACTGCTTATTTTATCTCATTTATCTTCTTCTCAGTAGTATTTCTATAAATGTCTCTAATGTCATGCTCCTTTAGCTATGAAGCAGACTTAGAATTAACAAAATTAATCATTCTTTTTGCAAACTTTGATCTGTCTAATGCTTTCTGTTTCTCTTGCATAACCACACTTTCCATATCTTTGACAATTGATTTTTCATCACATAATAACAAAGAATTCCCAGATGCTCCTGATAACTGCAATAATTTCATCCCATAAAATATTCCTAGCTTGAATTAAGGACATATTTCCCTTCATCTTCTCCTTCAGCCTTTTAATTTCCTCTTCAGTCCTTAGAAGGTCTTCTCTATCTTTATTTCCATTTTCCTTCTCCATTCTAGCTTCTTCTTCGCTTAGGTTTAAGAGTTTTATAGGTTGTTTCCAGGTCCCTTTGTGCTTTCTTCACATCATGATCGACCATATTTAACTCTGTCCCTAGCCATAATATCTGTGGTATTGGATCCTCTTAATTTGCTGGCATCACTACTATGTAGACATGAGTAGCCACCTGTTTTTGCAGCTTATCCAATGATTCTTTTAGTAAAGATACTTCTTGAGTTTTCTGCAATACAACTTGTAACAACTTCTCCTTTTCATTCTCAATTTCAGCTATCCCTGCAGCCATAGGATCCTCACCTGTAGGCAGATTCAACTTATTTAAAATTCCAATCTCTGACTTAGCAGATTGCAACAGTTTTTGTAGTGCATGTTGATCATCAAGGTTGACTCCTATTTTAATAATATTTTTCTTTAATTCATCCACCCGGGCATTCAGAGCCCTAGAGTTGGCGTTTTCCAACTTTAATTGTTGAATTACTTTATGTAACATTTTTTCTCCTTTCATAGCAACTGCACTTGTCTTATGCAAATCACTGACAATCAATTTCCCAGTTTGCATGTGCAAATTGATCTTGTCAAGCATAGGAAGCTTCTAAGTATCAACAATCAAATTAACAGTTTTGAAATTACTAGTGGACCCAACTGACATCTCAGTAGGAGGAGATAATGCAATTTTAAGTTAACTTTTCTCTAAGTCCATAACAAACAATAAACGGTTTTGCTCAGTGACAACTTGAGACTCAGCCTGAGCCTCCATATTTGAATTTACCTTCTAGTTTCTCTCAGCTATTTGGGCAAACATGCTTTGTATCAGAGGAACCTGATCATGAACAGGTTCTCTGGAGGATGGAGAGGCTGGTGCACCCTTTGTTTCTCCTAATTGGATTACCAAACCAGGTTGTACTGAAGACATTGCATCCAAAAGTTTAGTCCTTTTTGCTGTTTCTAATTCTTCTTCATCAAGATCAATAAGATCTTCTCTAGCCCTTTTGGCGCCTTTTTCTAAAATACTAGGGGTTTCAATCTCTGCCCCTTTGGTGCTCTGTAGACCCCCATTTACCATTTTCTCCATTTCCGATTTACTTTCATGCACAAAGACTGAATAGCCATTCTCTAACCTTAATTTTGAAATAATTTGATGAGGGTCATAAGCCCACTCAACCACTTGTAAGAGAAACATGTCATCCAACAATTTCTCAATCTCTTGAGCAGCCTGTCTAGTGTTCACAATGAAGGGTCCTACTGCTCTGGGCAATTTAAAGAAATAACCCTTCTTCACATGAACAAAATGAACCTGATCCACATTCAAGCTCTGTCTGATAAACTTAAGAGCAAGGAGCCTCATTGGCACAAATTTCGGTAACCTATATGGTTTGATTGAGGCTCCATAAAGCCTGATCTCTGCATGTTCTTCAAATATGAACCAATATCCACACCTTACATTCTTGCTCAATTGAAGGAATTCTTGAGCTTTGGGAAGAAATGTTGGGGGAAAGGTTCCATTCAAGATCTTGTAGGCCATTGGAAGGAATAAAGAAGTGAATTCAAAAAAGCCACCATCTCCTAGATCACCCCTTATCAGGTTTGTTTAGAATTCCACTATCTGCTTCTTTTTGTTAATGTCAACAATATTTAGTTCCAAACTTGCAAAAAGTTCAGAATTCTGGTACAGAAATAAATAAGTAATAACTGAAGGAAACTTGAAGGAACCAGTACGTGATAGAGTAATGAATTGAATATTAATAGTGTCTACCCAAAATGGTGGAATATCTAATACTACTTCTGGTTTCATCATCAAAGAGAAAAATCCCAACACTACTTTATCAACCTGCCTTGAGTCCTCCTTCCCCAAAATCTTAGAAACCACCTGCAAGATTGTTCTTATATCTATTGCAAAGATGTCTAAAGAAAACACATTTCCATCTGGAGAGAAATTTCTAGATTTAGGAGCTAAGAATGAGGTAGCATAAGAAAACTCCTGGGATGACAGGTTATCATAATATGAGACCAAGGACTCTTCAATAAGGGTGGTATAAGTTCCAAATACACGGTAATTCAAAGCTTGGTGAATTAACTGAGAGGTTACTTGGAAAACATTCTCCCCAGACTAATTCATTACAAAACACTTCTTAGGGTACATCGATGAGGCCAATCACTGAATGAATTTAGGGAACAAGTTAGTTTTTGGGACAAATGCTGCAAAAACACCTGACCTAACCATTTCCATGAATACATGGGACGTTTTATGGTTCAGAACGACTTCTTGATAGATCAAAAGGTGCTTAATAGGGCAAAAGGTGTCAGAAATATCATGTTCAATGTCCATTAACAGGGTATAAATGACAGAGGAGGAACTTACTTGTTTTGCCATGGCGTCTGTGAATGACAGTCGCTGACTTGGAATTCTGAATTGGAGGTGAAGCTGCTCGGTACCGAAAGCAGATGACTAATGCAACGGGGTTTTCACCTTCCTTTTATATATGGTAAGAAACATTGCAATTAATGTAATGAATTAATGGAGTGGCAGATGAGGTGACGGGGTATGGTGGGTGAGTTGGACTGAAATGAATGGGAGTGGCGGATGACATAGTGGAGGTGATGTGGAGTAAACAATGTGGGTGGCCCGCTGCGGGAATAGGGAGTGTATGGGAGTTTGATCAAGGTTTAACCCTTGTGATGATCATGGGCCGTTGATTTTAGTCAGCCATGTTGATGTCAGGGTCAACTGCAGGGGTTGGGCAATAAATTATAACCCCTGCTCCTTATTCGCTTGTAGAACACTTTACCTGTCTCCCTCACCGATCTTTGATCGCAATTCACTGACATGTTTGGGCTTTAACTAATGGATCAGGCCCACTTTCATAACATCCTAAATGCCGCTGTTAGTGTAACAAATAATCTAAAATTTCTAATTCTCTTTTGATTTTCAAAATTTAATATTCCATTTTTTTGAATTTGAGTAATATAAAAAATGAAAATTTAAACGACAGAGTAGGCTACAACACCCTCTTTGAGGGTTTTAACCACGTCAAGAATATTGGTGTATTAATCTGTGATTTGTTTGTAAGTAGTGTCCTTTGGTGTTTTGTCCGAGGAACTTACCTTGTAAATTCCTACATGGTATCAGAGCTATTTGAGGGCCACATCCGTTGGTGATCCAAATCTGAAGCTGGTACAACTACATCTCACTATTGTTTCCTAGATCTGCTGTTTTTGACCGGTTTCAGGCCAAGAGGATTGCTCTATTGTGTTAGGAGCATTTGTTCTAGTGAGGAACCCCTTTCGTTTCACTCAAAAAGGTTTCTGGTAGCCCTAGCTACATCGTATTTAAGATCTGGAGGTATATAGCCTTTATTTGCAATTTTAGTTATTTATCTCTCTTTATTTTGGTTTATTTATCTGTCTATTTTTTTTATTACCGGATCTTTACCTTTCATTTCTGCGTATGCTCTTTTCCTCGTGACTTTGTGCAATCTGGGCAATTCAGAAACAAAAATGAATGATTATTCGCATGCGTATGCTCTTTTCCACTGCGCCTTAGTGTGATCTCGGAAAATCAGAAACATGGAGAAAAATATTTAGTTTTCGGCGAAAGCTAACTTCAAGCCATAAGGTTTGGTTATTTTTGTATGTCTGTGTTGGGTTGTGTAGTTTTTTGCTTTGTAGGCCAAAAGGGCTTTTTCAAGTAAGCACACACCCCAAAGCTTCAGTGACTAAGAAAAAAAAAAAACCTTCCTCTTTTTCAAAAATTACTAGATTTTTAAACTAGCTCACTTGGTTCAAAGTTACTTTATGGGAATAGAGGTGTTCAGTTCAAGTTTTTCTTTTTGTTGAGTTACATTTTCAAAAATCACATGTAACTAATGTTTTAAAGTTACTTTATGTAAAAGTGTTATCACCTATTATAAAAAGTGAGTCACTTATAATTCTAAAGTCTCTTTATCTTTTATTTAAGTTACAATTTAGTGGGTAGCTCATCAAGTACCATTGTAAAAGTGACTTTCACTTATTTATAAAAGTGGTTCACATATTATATTTTTATTTATTTTTTTATTTAAAGTGAGGCTAATTAGATTAAGTTTGAAAGGGATTATATATATATATATATATATATATATATATATTATTATATATATATATATATATATCATTCACTTCCGCACATTCATGCACTACGTTGACATCTTCAACAACTTTTCTTCAAAAAGATATAACTTCTTCATCCGGAAGCCGTTTTCAGAGCCATTTTTTTAATCGGCCTAATTTTTCGAGATTTTTCCGTTGGAACACTTACTTTGAGCATCTACAGCTTCAATATTTGCTAAAATGGAAAGTCCATGCCAAGTTATTCTTGACAACACCAACTACTTCCAATGGTGGTTCTATATTCTAGATTTACTTAGAAGTAAAGGTTTTTACAGAATAAACTTAGGCCAAGAAACTAAACCTAAAGATGAAGATAAGGCAGCCAAATGGGAAAATAGGCAAGCTCAAACACGTGGGTTGATAGGGATGTCTATTTTTCCAGACCTTAGATTCCATATCGCAGAACTTAATACACCTAATGAAGCAATGAAACAACTCAATAAAGTTTTTGGAATTAAAAATGAAATTAGAGCCCATCAGCTCGAAAATGAGTTGCTTATGTTGGACCCCAATAATTTTTCTTCCATTGATGATTTTTTATCCAAGTTCAAGACCCTTAGAATTCTCTTGGAAGGTGTTAAGGTTATGAAATAAGATGGTAGCCTTATATATTCCATTCTTACTAAGTTGGGACCGACCTACTCTGTGTTTGTTTCCACCTTCCATTCTACTAGAGAAGCCTTTATTTCTCAAGGACAAGACTACAAGTATCCCTCTTTTGATGCCTTTTGTGTTCTTTTAATAAGAGAACAAGAAAAACTCTTATATCTTGGTCTTCTTAATCTTGGAAACTCTTCTAAGAAAGCCTTAACCACCCAAAAACAACCAAATTCAAAGAATCCTAAGAAGCAATATCCTAAAAAGAATGGTCCTAAACCAAACAAGGGTCCTAAGCAATTTCAGTCTCAAAATGAAAAATCAATTCAACAAAATGATAAGGCAAATAAAAACAAAGGGAAGAATACTGATAGACATTTCAACTTTTGTAATTGAGATGGCCACTTAGACTCCAAATGCTTTAAGAAGATGGAAGCCTTGGAAGCAA
Organism: Pinus taeda; assembly: GCA_000404065.3. Classification (NCBI taxonomy): domain Eukaryota; kingdom Viridiplantae; phylum Streptophyta; class Pinopsida; order Pinales; family Pinaceae; genus Pinus; species Pinus taeda. The sequence goes on from APFE030379484.1 coordinate 56,091, forward strand.
CAATGAAGAAGCATGACATCCATTTGGAGCACTCTTCAACTTCAACTTCATCTTCAGAAATGACACTTTCTGCATGTGGTTGTCAAGCATATCGGTCTAGTTATGCACTAAATGTATCTTCTTCTTCTCATTCTCATAAGTGGCTCATTGATTCTGGAGCTTCTTATCACATGGCCAAAAGCAAAGCCATGTTTTCTTCTTTAAATGATTGTAACACCAAAAATATATATGTTGGTGATGATAGATCTCTTAGTGTTGTAGGGACTGGAACTGTTCGTCAAGGAAATGGCCAATTTAATGATGTATTATGTGTTCCAACCTTATCCCAAAACCTTCTATCTGTATATAAGATAACTCCTTCAGATGAAAGTAAAACCGTTGAATTTTCACCTCACGATTTTGTACTTAAGGACCTAAGAGATCCTAAACAGATTTTAGCTACTGTCATTATTGATGATTCTACAAGGTTGTATAAGTTTAACAACTTTGGGTCATCAAATATTTCCTCAGTATTTGTTGCTCATAATGATGAAGTGAGCAAAATTTGGCATGAGCAACTTGGTCACTTAAACTATCGCTCCCTTCAAAATTTGTGTAAAAAAAATACGGTGCCAGGTCTTCCTATGGTATCTTGCAGACATGGTGTTTGTTCCGGATGTGTACTCGGAAAACATCATTGGGATAGTTTCGAAAAATGTGCCTCTTTGCATGCCTCAACTCCTTTACAACTTGTGCATAGTGATTTATGATGTCCACTTCCAGTTGTTTCATTCTATGGCTACAAGTATTTATTAAATTTCATTGATTATTTCTCCAGACGCACTTGGGTATACTTCTTAAAACTCAAGAGTGAAGTATTTAACATGTTCTTGGACTTTAAGGCCTTTGTTGAGAAACAATTTGGACATCAAATTATTAAGCTCAGATCTGATAATGGCAGAGAACATGTTAACGAAAAATTCATCAACGTTTGCACTGAGCATGGAATTCAAATGCAACATAATGTTCCATATACTCTACAACAAAATGGTGTAGATGAAAGGAAGAATCACACCTTAAAGGAAATGGCTAATTGTATGCTTCAATCTAAAGGACTTAGTCTAAATTTTTGGGCAGAAGCAATTAACTGTGCAAATTACATAGTAAATCTCACTCCTACTAAGGTTTTAAAGAATATCACTCCAGAAGAAGCATGGAGTTCAATTAAACCAGACGTAAGTCACTTTCGTGTTTTTGGAAGTGAAACATGGACCCATATTCCATATGACAAACATAAATATTTAGAACCTAAGAGTGAAAAATGTATTTTTGTTGGATATTATGAAGATGTCAAAGGATATAGACTTATTCCACTTAAGTCCAAAAATGTTATCATTAGAAGAGATGTAAAGTTTGCTGAAAATATATCGGCCTACGAGCCTAGTTTGGCGGATGTGCCATCTCTCTCGATCTCTTATACTTCTGAAAACATTTCTTCTTCAGATGATGACAACGAGGATGACAATCCTCCCCCACCTTCTTAGGATCCTCCTTCAGCTCCTCAACTTCCAAAATGGGTCCGTGCTACTCGGGATGCAGCACATGCTCTTGCTGGTGATCCTATAGATTAGCAATGTACATGTTCTCAGTTCGATAGAGCCTCTTCTTTACTGGCTCAAGCTTCGACAAATTATGATCCTGACACCTTTACAAAACCTTCAGGCCATCCAGATTTGAATGCAACTATGAATGAAGAATATGGTTTATTATTGGAAAATGATACATGAGACCTTGTTCCTCTTCCAAAGGGATGAAAACTTGTTAGATGCAAATGGGTTTACAAAACCAAGTTTGGACTAGATGGAAAAGTTGATAAACATAAAGGTCGTCTTATTGCTAAGGGTTTTTCACAAGTTGAAGGCATTGACTATACTGAAACCTTCTCCCTTGTTGCCAAAATGAACTCCATCTGCCTTGTTCTTTCCCTTGCTGCCTCTTTCAAATGGGAAGTCCATCAGATGGATGTTAAATCTGCCTTCTTGCATGGGGACTTGCATGAAGAAATCTATATGGAAAAGAATTTTGGCTTTATACAAATAGAATCTAGCCTTGTATGTTGGCTTAAGAAATCCCTTTATGGTCTCAAGTAAGCCCCTTGGGCTTGGTATGCCAAAATGAATAGATTTCTTTTAGATACTGGCTTTTCAGGTGTCATTCTGACAATACTGTCTACACCAAGAAAGTGGGTAAGTCTCTTATCATTCTTGTTCTTTATGTTGATGATCTTATCCTTACTAGTAGTGATCCCAACCTTATAAACCATGTGAAGTCCAGCCTTAAAAATAAGTTTGAAATGACAAACTTAGGGCACTTGCATTATTTTCTTGGTCTTAAAATCTTGCAATCCAAGGAAGGTATTTCCCTTTCCCAGTCCAAGTATGCCTATTGTCTTCTACGCCACTTTAAAATGGAAGACTATAAGCCAACCCCTTCTCCTTTTCAGCCTGGAGCCAAACTTTCAGTCACTTTTACTTCCCCTAAAGTTGATGCTACCTTATACCATCATATTGTAGGAAAACGTTTGTATTTGACCCATACCCGTCCTTACCTTTCCTTTGTTATTGGCCTTATTGCTCTGTTTATGCAAAACTCACATGAAAGTCATTAGAAAGAAACTAAAAGAATACTTCGTTATGTTTGAGGTACAATTCAGTTTGGGATTCATTACAGTGCACAAGCATCTCCTCTATTGGTTGGTTTCACTGATTTCGATTAGGCTAGTGACCCTGATGATCGGAAGTCTACTACAGGTTATGTCTTCACTCTTGGTTATGGACCTATTACATGGGCTTGCAAGAAAAAAGGTGCAATTTCTCTTTCTTCAGTAGAAGTAGAGTATCATGGTGCCATAGAAGCTAGTAAGGAAGCCCTGTGGCTTCGTCAGATCCTGTTAGAGTTAGGTTTTCAGCAGCAACATCCGACTACACTTTGCTGTGATTATCAAAGTGCCATTCAACTATGAAAAGATCCAGTCCAATATCAACACAACAAACACATTGAACTACACATGCAATTCATTAGAAAGCTCATTCATGACCATGTTCTTGAAGTGCAATATTGTTCAACCGATGATCAAGTTGCATACATCTTTACAAAGGTTCTCACAGAGGCGAAGTTTACTAAACTTCGATTTATAGTTGGAGTTCAGGAAGTTGTCACTAAAGGGGGATAGGCTCTAATGCCTCCTTCTTTCTCCTATTGTGTCATATTTGTACATCCTTCAATCCTATCCCAAGTTGTTCTTAAGGGGGGATTTAGGATATTCCGACAAATAGGAAATAGTTAAGTATAACTTGGTCTAGTGTAGAGTTAGGTAAAGTATGTTTCTTTACTATGTACTTTTGTAACTTACAATCTGACGGTCACGATATGTTATAGACATGAAGTGATTCGATGGTTCATTCTCTGCTTGGTATTACCGACACTTGATTCGTGGATTATCACCCGATTGGTCCATGATCTCTATTTAAAGAGTATGGAGGGTCAATAGTGTGACCGTTCATGAGAGAAGTTTATGTAAATTTTATTTATTTTATTATAAATTTCCTGAAGTGGCCGTGTTGGCTCAAGCCATGGACTGTTTCCTTATTTGAGGGTTTTAATCACGTCAAGAATAATGGTGTATTGATATGTGATCTGTTTGTGAGCGATGTCCTTTGGTGTTCTATCTGAGGAACTTACCCTATAAATTTCTACACTTCATCATCAAGCACTGTAGTGAGTACATCCAACTCTCAAACCATAATCACGATAGTTCAATGTGCCACATTAGTTTTGAAAGTGCCTTTGAATGTCATGCCACAGAACTATGGACAACACATACCTCAATTTGATGGTACCGAGACAATTACAACACAACAACACGTAGATAAAATGAATGATTTTACATACCTTGAAGAGGTAGATGATGATGATGTGAAACTGAGCTTTTTGCCTAAATCCTAGTAGGGGAAGTTAGGAAGTGGTTCAATGGGTTGGTAGCAGGCAATATTTCTAATTTACAACAATTTAATCAAGTTTTCCTTTCTTGGTGGGAGGTAGAGAAGAATCCATTTCAAATTCTTGGAGAATATGAAAGTTTGAGAAGAGCTTTGGGTGAATTAATTCAAGACTACACAAATAGATTCAACAATACTTTAAATCTATTCTAGCAGAAATAAAGCCTCCACCAGGTTTGGGTTTTCTTCGTCATCGAGATGGATTTGATGCTGACATGGCCTACTAATTAAGAGAAATAAGTACAACTACTTTGGAAGACATGAAAAATATTACAGTAAATGTAGAAGAAAACTTACTATCCAAAAAAGCTAAGGTAAAGTCTGAGAAGAGGGTAACTAGCAAGGAGGAGACTTCAACATCATCACATGTTAAGTTAGATACTTTGGTTAAAACCATGGAAAAAATGACGGAGAAAATGACTTTTACAGGCAGGGTTGCTGCAAGAGAACCTCAAGGAGGTCCTCAAATCTGAAATCCAAACTTTAGAAGACAACAAATCCAAATAAAACAAAGAGACCAAATAAATCCAAAAGACCAAAAACAAATCAAACTTCCTTTCCAGAAGAATTATGCAGAAGAAGAACAAGAAGAATTAGAAGAGAAAGAAGAGGAACAAATTAATATTTTTGGGGAGGGAGAAGTAGGGAACATTTTCTTGACAAATGAGGAAAAGAATTTGTTCTTGCAATCACAACAAGAGGTCATGCCTGGACAATCAAAAGACTATAATAACGGTTATCAAAATTCCATTATGGAGGTTCACAAGCAATATAATTTGAGAAATAAAAAAACTGCAACAAATCCTCCCAAGAAGATCTAGACTGACACACCTTCTACAAGTCAAACAAAGGTTGTTCCTCCGAAGGAAGCTCCTCAAAAGCAAGATACAACTATTAAGGAGGTAGAAAAAATTCAATCATCTTTTAATCTCGAGAATGAAATATCAAAAATTAAAATTTCTGTCCCATTAGTTGAATTGATGGAAAAGGATGCATATAAAGGTCAAATTTTGAAGGCAATGAAGGTTGAGGAAGTATTAGACACAATGAATTTAAATGAGGATAATCCAGAGTTAATTTTTAGTTTGGAGGTTGAGGGATAAATTTCGCAAGAAGGTAATGTGCCACCATTCTATATCAGCATTTATACTCATGATTTTATTTTGCATAATGCCATGTTAGATTCAGGTGCTTCACACAACTTAATGCCTAAGGTGATCATGGACAAGTTGGGATTGGATATAACTAGACCATAGAAAGATTTTTTTTCTTTTGACTCCAGTAAAGTGAAGTGTCTTGGTTTGATAAAGGATTTATGTGTCACCCTTACTCAAATTTGAGATACGAGTGTGGTCATGGATGTCGTTGTGGTTGATATCCCACCAAAGTATGGTATACTATCTTGGGGTGTGAAAATGGAGGGCTCACTACAAATGGAAATTTCATATGCCACTATCCTAGTATTTGGAGAACTAATGAAGTTGTATAGGGAAACTCTCATGAAGTGCATGGTAAGAAGTCAAGATAAACCAAACAATTATCTTGTTTATTCTGTACATTCAGACATGAATTCATTTATACTGTATAATGATATATGTTTGGAGGATGAGGTTCAAAACATGGATAGAAAATCATAAAAAGAAGGTGTGATGTGGGAGACTAAAATAAAAAATGATGATGATGAAGAAGGCTTATGGAATATAAATTTTGATGGGGAAGTCAACAAATAAGGAGCTGGGGTTGGTGTAAGGATCTTAGACTCAAAATTAGGAAGGTTAAAAAAATATTCCTATAGACTTTCCTTTGAATGTACCAATAATGTTGCTGAATACGAAGCATTGATTTTGGGGCTGCATCTTTTGAAAGCGTGAGGAGCCAAAATGATCTCAGTGCATGGAGATTCATAATTAATCATTGAGAAAATTAAAGGTGAGTATTCAATCAAACACCCTAGATTGAGGGCATATAGAAAAGCTGTCCTACATTTCCTGCAATGTTTTCCGAAATATCATATGTCTGTGATTCCTAGAGATCAAAATGTGTTCCCTGATTCTTTGGCCACCTCATCTAGTACATGTAAGATACCTTTCCATATATTGTCGTTTGAGATAACCTAAGGTCAATAAGTTATGCCAAAGAATCTATAATGTTTTGTTGTTTTGAGTGATTGGATGACTAGTGAACTATTTATAAACAAGTATAATTGATTTGATATTCAAACTGAATATCTAACCATTTACAAGAAGAAATTAGGAAAACAGTGCGTTCTTAATCAACAAAATATAATCAAACTATTACATAGATCTAGTGTAATTTATATTCAAAGAGTTCAATAACAAATACTTCTGTAAATTAGTCTCTTAGTTAAATTACAACTTCAGAGAGGATTCAAAATGAAACTGATATTCAATTAAATTTTAAATCGGATGACTGAAAACGAATTAATTTATATGAAGAAAACATAATGAATAGACAAGATGAAATACAACTCAATGAGAGACAGACCATATGAGGGAAATCCAGAATCTTTTATTATCTAAAAAATGCTCCAGCTTAGTACAAATCCGCTTAATAACTTGTTCAAGGGTTCAACCCTTAATAACCCAAAGGAGGCATTATTTATACAAAATTTTACAAAAGATCTATAATCTGTTTGGAATAGAATAACAAAATAGTACAAAATTAAAAAAATAGAACAATATAATAGGAACTGAAAAATTGCTGAAGAGGTGGCTCTATCCTTTTGGAATTTAGTGATGATCTCGCCTGAAAACGCTAATGGGATGTCCTGCTGTCACAATGAGGAATTACTAAATTGTTTCACACAAATGATCCCATCTTTGTTCATTTGGGTTTTCTACATTTACCATTTTCTTGAATGTTTCATCCACCTCTGTATATCTTTCAAAATTAGCTTGGTGAGAAACAAGTGCTTGATTTCATGTAAGATGGTTAAATCATATTCAAAGGCTTCTAGAAAAGCTCTCCCTGTTATATGTCTTTTCACTCTTGCAAATTTGGCTCTGTCTATTGCAATAACATATAAATCCTTGCAATAATCATCTAATATAATAACTTATCATTCAAACCTACTAATCTTGGCAATCCTTTCTAATTTAAAACATTAAATTTTGAATGAAATCTCTTGACAAAAATCTCCAGGATTTGACACTTATTTTCCAATCGATTGATCAAATTCTTTTTTTGTAATACCTTTTTGATCTCTAAGATGGTAGCTGTTATGTTTTTTTTCTAAGTAAAAGTAATCTATTAATATGTACAGAAAGATACAAAGAGGACAAGGTCTCGACCAAGGTGTTGTAGAGTATCAACAAAATCTGCAGTGCCCCAACATTGGGGAAACCAGTCCAGTGAGAGCAGAAACCTCAAAAATGGTATCACTTCTCAAGTCCAGACCCCACAAAAAAATTAGTAAGATGGTTCCTTGACGATTAGTCCAAATAGGAAGCCAGAACCAAAGAAACACTAGCAAAAAACAAAAAGACCAGATAGTGAACACCTTGGCATCCACAGCTAGCCTCGAACTATCATCAAGAAACCCCTGCCTATTATTCATCCCTTGGTTTCCGCCAATGCGATATTGCAATGCAATCTGATCGCAATCGCATATCACTATAAGTAAATGCCTTGCCCTTTGGTCTCCCCATTCTGCGATCCGTCGTCGGGTCCGCATCATCGCATCACACATGTGAAAGTGTGAAAGCTCCACCCCTAGGATACCGCCGATGCGATATTGCGATGCGATCTAATAGCAATCACATATCGCTATAAGTTCAGGCCTTGCCCTTTGGTCTCCCCATTCTTTGATCTGCCGATATTGCGATGCGATCTGATTGCAATCACATATTGCTGGTTATCGATCTGCGATCTGCCATTATTGTTTCATTGAAGAGAGCTGAAGTTTGAGGCATGCTGGAGCGTGTTGAGGCATGAATCGGAGCGGAGGACAGGATATGATAAACCACTTAAAACAATGCCATTGAACCCTGCGCTTCTCAAATGCAAAGATCCGTTGATCAGAGGCCAATTATCCGGCTTGTCCCAGGTAGGCAGGTGTCACCCCACCTCGCCCCACCCCTGTTCCATCATATTTAATGCCCTTTTATACACCCGCATTCGGCAGAGCTGCATCCTTTTGGACCAGTATTTTGCACTCCTTATTTTGATCATGATTTTGAATTATGTCTAGAGCTCTAGTGAGAAGAGTGTGCCCATTTTCCACCCCCAAATTGGCAAGTAGATCAGCAACCTTGTTTCCTTCCCGTTTAACATGATTGAATAGGATGGCATGATTGGTGTGAAGCGATTGTTCTATTGCATCCAATCTGGCTTTGAGTCTCCAACTGTTGGAAATTTTATGCGCATGTGCCCCATTAACGAGTTGATTGGCCAGGTTGATGAGGATTAGGGAATCACCTTCGATCTCCAGAGGTTGGAGGCCATGACGCTGGGAAAGGAGTAATCCTTGCCAGAGACCCTCTAGTTCAGCTGAGTTGTTTGTGTCCCAACCAATGTTTCTGAAGTAGATTAGGAGAGGCGAACCCTCATGATCTCTAAATATGCCACCAAATCCTAGTTTGCCGGGATTTCCCTTTGAAGCTTCATCAAAGTTGAGTTTGAAAGTATGCTTTGGAGGGGGGGTCCATAAGTGCTTTCTGATGTTGTTCCCTTCTGAAGGTCTATGATTGTGAGTACCTTGTGGGAGTTGTATGTTCCAATTTTCCCAGATGGCTTTCTCATTTGCAAGAGTGGGAAAATCGTCCGTATGCCAAGTTTGAAGCGCCAAGGTCTCTTTAAGATTGAGACAAAAGTTGCCCCAAATGATTTCTAAAGGAGTGTTTTGATCTTTGAATATGCGCTTGTTTCTTTCTTTCCATATTGTCCAGAGGAGAAGTTTAGGAATCATTCTCCATAATTGGTTGAGTATTTTGCTTTTATATGGGTTCTGGTGCCAATGGCGAATGGATTTGATTATATCTTCGGACAATCTGCATCTTTTTCGACAGTGGAAACTAGCCTTCTCCCACAGTTGATTGGAAAGAGTGCAAGTGTCCAAGAGGTGTTGGGGCGATTCCTCCTGAGAATTACAATTGGGACATATGGAGGGCCCATGAAAGTTTCTTTTCCTAAGATTGTCCCAACTGAGGATTTTCCAGTGCCCAACAAGCCAGAGGAATAGGGAGACTTTGGGCCAAGTACCTGGTGACCAGATTCTGCCCCAGATAGGATCCAGGGGAATTGGATCATTGCATATAATTTTATAAGCCTCTTTGGTGGTGAAGGAACCTTTTGGGGTATATCCCCATCTTAAAATATCCCTGCCTTCTGATGATATAATGCGTCAATTCTAGAGCTCACTCTCCATGACCTCCTTAGTTTGGTTATCTGCATTCCTGATCAACCTGTCGATCTGCTTCCATTGTCTGTACCCCTGTTCTATATTTAGAATCCATTGTTACTGAACGGATTCCTTTTGTTGCTCCTCCCACTCTTGGCAAGGAGGCGGTCTATAGATGCTGTTGAGCTTTGGTAGTTGGTTCTAGGCATCCGTCCAGAACCGAGCAAAGCTGCCGTTCCTTATTTCCCAAAAGCTATGTTGTTGGATCAATGAGAAGTGTTGTCTCGCAACGTTCCATATTAGTGATCCCTTTTCAGTTGGAGTGAATCTAATTAGCTCCTCCATTGGTCTGTGATTGGCATATTTGGCTGTCCAGATGGATGCCCATGGCTTATTGGGAACAAAGAGCCATTGCCACCATATTTTTGCACCCATGATTACATTGCTGTGATGAGGATCTCTCAGGCCTATACCCCCTTTTTCTTTGGGCTTGCATGCTGTCGTCCATTTTGCCAAGGCCCATTTGCGATTTGTTCCAATTGCACCCCAAAGAAAATTGTGCTGTAGAGCTTTTATTTGTTTAAGGACCCATTTAGGCACTGCCAAGATTGAGAAAAGGTAGAGAGGCATTGCCTGTAGCACAACTTTGATTAGCACTAATCTGCTAGCTATGTTCAGAGTTCTATGAGTCCATAAAGTGAGACGAGATTCAAGTTTCTCAAGGAGCATACGCCAAGAGGCGTGCTTGATGGTATAATCTATTAAGGGAGCTCTAAGGTATTTGGAAGGTAAGGAGGCTATGGAGAAGCCCAGAATGTGGGAAATAGCATGTTGAGTAACAGGGGGGTGTGAAAAAATAAGATCTGCGATTTGGCCGTGTTTATGCTTGTCCCTGAAGCATCAAAGAAATCATTCAAAAGGGATTTAAAAATGGAGGCTTCCTGAACAGAAGGGTACCCAAACAACATGTTGTCATCCACGAACTATTGATGAGTGATGGTTGGAGAATTGTGTATGGATAGACCTTTGAGATGATGGGAGAGGAGGGCATGTTTGATATGGCGACCCAGACCTTCTGCCATTAGAACAAAAAGGAATGGGGAAAGTGGATCTCCTTGTATGATACCTATAGAGGGGCTGAAAGGTTGAGAGGGTATGCCATTTATGAGGATAGAGAAAAATGTTGTGGAAATTAAACTCAGAATCCATCGAACCCACATTGGGGAAAAACCAAAGGCTGTTAGCATTTTTTGAATATAGGTCCAGCTTAACTTATCAAAAGCTTTAGAGAGGTTGATCTTGAGAATCATACCTACCTGTTTGGAGTGCTTGAGGGAGTGTATGATTTCGTGAGTGAGGATAATGCCGTGCAATATTTGTCTTCCTTCTACGTATCCAGATTGTTCAGGCGATATGAGCAAGGGAAAAAGTGGCTTCAACCTGTTAGCAATGACTTTGGATATCACCTTGTAAATAACATTACATAGTGCGATTGGACGAAATTTGTTCGGAGTACTGGTATTCTCTTCTTTTGGGATGAGGGCGATGAAAGTTGAGTTTAGAGAGGGAAGAATCCAATGAAGAGTGCGCGATTCCTCCACCATTAGCCACACCTCCTCTTTGAAAAGATCCTAGAAAGAGTGGAAGAAGGTAGTAGTGAAGCCATCCGGACCAGAAGCTTTGCCCTCCTTGAGCTAGTTCATAGCCAAATCCACCTCCTGAGGCATTACTGGTCGAAGAAGAAGTTGGTTGTGTTCTTCTGTGATAATTTTTGGCACATTTTGAGTGATCTTTTCTATAGCAGGCCGTCTATCAATTTGGGGTTCTTGATGGACCTCCTGGAAGTGATTGATAAACTCCTATTCGATCTCTGCATGACTTTCCACTCTTTCCCCTCCTTGCTTTTATATGAAAGAGATGGTGTTGTGCATTCTTCTTTGTATTGTAGTTTTGTGGAAGAATTTAGTGTTCCTTTCTCCTTCTTTCAGCCATCTAATTCTAGATTTTTGCTTCTAGAGAATTTCTTCCTACTTTCTTCTCTCCTCCAATTGATTGTGAATGTGATTTTCCTGTTCCAATGTCCCTTCCTTGTAGCCCTCTGTGATTATCTGTTGCTGGAGTTCTCTCATTTCTTTGTTTAGATCTTACTGAGCTTGGAATATGTTGCCAAAAGTCTCTTGATTCCAACACTTGATTTGGGATTTCAGGAACTTGAGTTTCTATTGAAACTGATACATTTTTTATCCCTCTGGCGAAAGGAAGTTGGTCCAGGTGGATATGATGAGGTCATTGAAGGCGGGGTGGGTGAGCCAAAAAGCTTTGAAGTGGAAAGGATGCCTGGTAGAGTTGCCTGGTCTTTGCTATTGGAGAGAGATAGGCCAATGATCTGAGCCTGAAAAAGGAAGAATTGATGCCGAGATGTTGCCTCCAAGATGCACTGCATTATTTGAGATGAGTAATCTGTCTAGTTTGGAAGCAATTTGATGTCGCCCAACCCTGCGATTACTCCAGGTGTGCATTCCATTGCAGCATTACAGATCAATTAGCATATTGTTTTGGATAAAATCTTTAAAGTGGCAATTTTCCTGTTCCAGCTTGGCTCAGCCTCCATGCTTTTCCTCCAGCTTGGTGATCATGTTGAAGTATCCTCCAATGATCTAAAGAGGATGGAGTCTATTGAAGTTGAGTGCTTCTATTGTGTCTAGAAGAGCAATTTTGTTTCCTGCTTCTTGTGGGAAGTAGATGTTGGAGAGATGGCCATGAATGTTGGTACCAATTATATGAAAACTAGCCTGTATAATGTGATGGGAGGCATGAAAGTCTGAGAGCATTATAGCTTGCATGTTCCAGGCAATTTCCAGTCCCCCGGAGGCACCCGAAGCATCCACTGCAACCGAGTGACAACTTGGCCATGCTCTAGAGAGGATGTTTCCAAGTGTGTTACTATTACATTTCATTTCCTGCATAAAGAAGATCTGGGGCTGCTCCTGCTTTATCATGTTTTTTATCATTCTAAGTTCACCGGGGCCATTGAGCCCTCTTAGATTCCATGAAGTGAGCTTCATGATTCACTATTTGTGGTGGGCTTGTAGTACTTTGTCAACTTAGCATATCTGCCTGAGTCTACCAAGATTTTCCCTATTGCAATAGTTCTTTGAAGATCTGTCTTTCTTCCACATTTTTTAGAGTCTTTAGGAAAGAATCTACCATCCCATTGACTGCCCGGTTGTATGCCCAGTTGTTGTTTCTGGTAAGCCCTGGAGATGATGACTTCCAGGGTATTGAGCTGATGCTCTTGAATCTTGTCGTAGTCTTTCCTTCTGCATGCTTGTTCAAGCTCGAAAATGTCAAGTCCTCCCAAATCAATGCTTTCCAGTTCTTCTTCCATATGTTGCGTCTGACTGTTTTCTGCTGAGGTGATTGCTAAGTGCAAGGTCTGGCTGGGGATACCGTCAACATCCATTCCATTAGGTTTCCAATCAAGGTCCTTTCGAGCCGCCTTAGGAATCCCAATGTTGTCACTCAGGGGCAAGGGAGTGGGAGAAGTGTTGGAAATAATACTGAGAGGGAGAGGGGGTGAATCAGTATTATTAGATCACTATAACTTTTTCATTTCCATATTAAGATTCATATATGCTACTTTAGTTAAGACAAACCATGAGTATACGCAATTGTGTGCAATGCAACAAGCGTATATCCAATAAACTTATGATTCAGTTAGTTGATCCTTAATGAGTGCATCAGAACATTATTAACCATATGAACAGTAAACAAAAGCAGTAAAGTAGAATAGATCATCGCACACAAGAAGCACACATGAACACCATGATGTAAGGTCGAAACCCAATGTGGGTGAAAACCACCTGCTGCAAGTCATCTCAATCTTCTTTTTAATAAGAAACTTCTTTTACAATGATTTTGTATTGGTGCAGTCTTATACCAGTATGTAGGCTTCTACCTATAGAAGGCTACAACCTTCTCTCATTCTCCAGACTCTCCTGGAACGAAGCTACAACCCCCTTTGCTCTTGTACTAGCCGATCCATTTACTAGTATGTAGGTTCCGACCTACTGAAATGCTCCAACCTTTTCTCGTTTTCGAGCTGCTATTGGAAGGGAGCTACCACCCCCTTAGCTCTTGTACTAGCTGATGTACTAGTACGTAGGTGCCGACTTACAGAAGGAAACAACCTTCTCTTTCTTCCTCCAGGTACCACGTTTCATACATTTTCAGACTGGATACTCCTGAAGCACAACACTATAATATGAAAGGCCACGTTTCGTCCAATTTTCATACTGGACCCGTCAACAACATTGAAGCACAAAATCAATCACAACAGCAAAATATCCATCAACTACTCCTGCATCACCGATCTCTGAATCACCCAATACTGAAACCGTGCTTTTACCAAAGCCAACCCACATACAGATCTGCAAATATTTACTCATAACGTTGCAGCTGTTCCAGACATCAGTCATACCCAGATCATAACATTCATATAATAAAGCATGCGTCAATAATTCAGCTCTAGACTATCCATGATAATACATTCCAAGCCTCATGATCCTGATCTACAATCATCCAACTTCCTTGTACAAATACTGAATCAATAATTTCTCAGCACACAGCAACCATACACCAATCCAGAACCCAGAACACTGCAGTAATAGACAAAAGCAGCTAAAACATATTTCAAGAAAAGTCCGCAACTTCACCAATAGAAACCTACGGGTATCCACACCTCCGTTGTGTCGAGCCTGCGAGTCTCCGCACCTGCGCTGTGTTGAACCTGCAGACCTTTGCACCTGCACTGTGTCTAGCCTGTGGACTGCTGAACCTGCGTTGTGTCGAGCCTACTGACTGCTGCACCTGCGCTGTGTCGAGCCTGTGCACCTTCGCACCTGCGCTGTCTCTAGCCTGTGGACCTTCGGGTATAGATGATTTATCATACTTCAATTATACCCTAGACTATCAGATTTACAGATCTGATCGTGCGCCAAAGAGATCTCGACTCATCAGTAGATCCGTCTTGTAATGCTCAGGTTTCTCCTTGATTCAGGTCCAACTATAACTCACCAACCGATCACCAGAATTTCAGATCTTGCTCTTCTTAAGATATTCAACACATCTGTGCTCAGCCAAATGATCTCCTTTCCTTTTTATAGACTAGGCCTTACTCAAACCATGGTCCAAAACCATAGAGATCCAAAACTAGGGACCCAAAACCCGGGTTCAATACTTTAGATGCAAAGCCATGGACCAAAACCATAGGATCAAAAATGTTGGACTAAATACCATGGACCAACCATAATATTTCCCACGTGCGCACATTTTTCTCTGCATGAAAGTGCGTGTACTTTACGTCCGCACTTTTTGTTCGGTACACCTGCGAACATGTCCGCACCTTTTGATCGACAAACCTGCGGAACCTGCCAATGACCGCAACTTTGTGATGAGGAACCTGCTGGTATCTCATTTTCTACCATTCTGAGTATTTTGATCATCAATTCTTTGCTACTGACCTGCTGCACTATGATCTATCATCTGTGTGAGTTTCCATCAAGGACAATACAGGTATCATAATGCCAACAAGAAGAGCTAGACAGGGGGGGGGGAGAGGTCGTGATGATCAGCAATGGGATTGGAAAAATGTTTTGAGGTGGGTCTTCTGAAGATTTAGCAAGAACCTCAAAGCTATTGCTTGTGGAGGGAATGGAGGCAGCGTCCTACATGGGCTTTTTCCTGGAGGAAGGTTTTTTATGCAATCTTTTTCAATTTGCGACCTTGGTAAAGCCATCATGAGCCGACTTGTTTGAGGGGTCAGAGGTTTGGGGTTTAGCATTTAGAGGGCAGTCCCGAAAAAGATGCCCATGGGCATGACACTTGCGACAGTGAAAGGGTACTTGTTCAAAATCTAAGGGTTGGATCCATTCAAAGTCATCATGGTAGAGACTTACCGAGTCTGGAAGGGCTTTGTCTAGGCGCATGAAGACACAAATACGAGCATAGGAGGTGTATCTGCGCAGCTTCGTTTCCTCAGCAATTTTTATAAACTCCCCCAGCCCCTTGCCAATGTCTGTCAGTGATTCTTCATCCCAGTATTCCAACAGGAGCGAGTACATCCAGATCCAAACTAGTGCCTAACTGAAATCCTCCTTGTCAAGGTTAAATCTCTCTACCCATTCCCTTAAATACAGACCGACGGAGTTGAAGAAGTAGAGACCTTCATCCATAACCCTATTCCGGTCTTCGATGCAAATGAAAATCGCAGTGAAAAACCCTTTTGGACCTAGTTACAAGGTGACATGTCCCTTGGGTTTCCACTTGGCAGAGATCCATCCTTGCAAAGCTTTCTCAGTCGGCCAGTATCCAATAAATTTTCCAATGAGCGCATGGTACTTCATGTACTATATTTGACCATTGATTCTATGGCTGGGAAGTTCTATCTTGGGTCGTTCAGCTGCTATGGGTTTGCATGTCATTGATGTAACCTTGGGCGTTTCCTGTTGCCTAATATTTCCTTCTTGTACTTCACTGCGCCTGTCTGACTGATCAGTGGGAGCGTTTGTCGTATCTTGCATTGGGAAATCTCTTGTATCTGTGTTTACTTGTTCTGGACTGGAAGGCTTTGTCAGTTTCTTTGCTTGATTATCTGTCTCAACTGAGGGGGAAGGCTTTGAAGCCCCCCCTGAGGGTTAGCCATTGCAGTGCGGTCTATGCAATAAGTTGCTATCTCGAGGAGGAAGGTTGACAGAAAATAGAAGCAGGGAGGGTTCAGACTGTGCCGTTGTAGGGGTGAACATAAAACCCTAGGTTGCAGAGCACCTCAATTCAAACCTCTAGCTGTTATGTTATAGATGTTTATTTCTTCTAATTCCTCTATTCTCTTTGAATTTAAAACCTTGATCATATCTGTGGCTTCTGCTGGCTTGGTCTTCAAGGCTGCTTTTTGTTCTTCAATCACTGCTCTGCATCTAGTAATGAGTTCCTGCTGCTAAAAAATAATCTGTATGGATGGCCATACATCTATCATGGATTGAATGATTTTTGTCCAAAATACTCTCCTTGGCATGAGCCAAAGTGTCTACCATCAATGAACCACTCTCCAACTTCTAGATTTTAAGCTCTAATTTGAGTCTTCTGCATTTCTTCTAGATACTTAGTATCATTTTGTACTTTTTGCAATTCCAGATTTTGAAATTTTTGAAGTAGCTTCTGGTTTTCCTGCTTTTGGATTGACAGTTCCCGTGCTAATCTGGCTCGGTCAACTGTTGTTGATGTAGAATCAATGGCTGTAGATGAGGAACTTGGCTCTGTACCTGCAACTGCTATTGGGACTGCTGTAATGGGCACCATGGAAAATTGTGCTATTTACTTCTCCCTCAATAGCTCTTCAATATGTTCTTCCATCTTCTTGAAATGTATATTCTGCTCATTAATAATCTTGAGCATATCCTCCTTTTGCTGTTTAGTTTCTACCATATCCTTGGTTAGGGGATCTTCTGTTGAAGGAAAATTCAACTGTTTCTTCATGCAACAATGTCTGCATCTTTCTTCTTAAGAAGTAGTTCTGCAGTTTTTACATCCTTGGGATCATATCCCACTTTAATCACAAAATCCTCTAGTGATTTGATTTTATTGTCTTTAGCTAGAAAGGAAATATTTTCTAACTTATGTCGGGATTGAACATTTGATAGAGCAGTCTCGAGTTTAGAAAAAGACATGGCCGTGGTTGTCATAGTCAAAAACAACATCTCACCAATTTGTCTATGCATGTCCATCTGGTCAATTGGATGGATTTTACTAGTATCAAATGAAATCAAAGTCTTCTTGTAATCAGATGGTGATTTAGGAAATGGAATCTAGGCTTGTAAGAAATCCATTTGCATTTTTCCCTTCTCATTGTCAAAAGTAGAAAGGAGCCTATGTTGGGAGATGGATGTTTGTGTCCAGAACTGACTGTACACATTGGAATTTAAAGTGTCGTTTTTCTGCTTAATTCTAGGAACCTTGAAAATATGTTTGAATCATCCGAAGTGCTGGTTCTTGTTGACTAAATAATTTATAGAGGCTATCTAGAAGGTGAAGTTGCAGGAGGAGTAGTTGAAGAACTAACTATGGGAGGAGTGGTTGAAGTACTAACTCCTGTTAATGTAGACACTTTTGGATCTCCAAGATTAATGATCACTGGTGGAGTCTCTTCTGTTGATGTGATCAAGCTGACTTTAGTTTTCTTTTGCTGAAAAATGAATCCTTTTAGAACATCTTCAATGGATGAAATTTCCTCTCTCAACCTTTTTTGTTGCTTACTCTGAGCAACTGGAGTCTAGTCAGTGGGAGTAGACACAACCTGCTCATCTACTTCTTGAAGAGTCCCATCAACCCATGTTTTTTGATTCATAAATTTCTCAATTTCTCGCCTTGGAGTATGGTTATAAGGAGTCATCTTGAAACTAACCCTTAAGGAAGAAATGATGCCAAAAGGATCATAGGACGAGGTGAAACTACGCTGGAAATTCATCTTCTTCAATAATGTATCTGCCTCAACACCAGTTGATCTGGTGTTGCAAATAAATGACACAATCTGTGCTTTGAGCTTGAACTGAGACTTTCTTTTACCTGGCACAAAATGTAGCTCATCCATGTGAATCATCTGCCTGATATATTCTAGAGAAAATATTCTCAAAGGAACATATTTAGGCAGCTTGTATGGTGCAAGCTCACAACCATACATTCTTATCTCAGTGTACTTCTGGTATAAACACAAGTCACCAGTCTTGGTTTGTTCACTTAGGTGTAGGATCCTTTTAATTTCATTCCCAATTATGGGCTCTATCTGGTTGTTAAGGAGCAGTACCACTGGATGTATAAATGCATCCACAAATTTTGTAAATGATGAGGTGGTAGAAGTTGCCCTGACCATTTCTATCTAGTGAATCACTAATTGATTCACTCCTTGTTCGTCCTGCTTGCTGAGTTTGATTGGTAAGAGACCACCCTGTTGGAAAAGAAGCATGTAGACAATTACAAAGCGGTAATTGAACACTCCCTGCACAGTGAAGTTCATGAATTATTCATGTATATTATCAACCAAAAATTGGCTGCAATTATACATGGATACTGGTTGTTGGTATTTTTTTAAAATGGATAAGAAAACCAGGATTACTTCATCTACAGACAGGTCATCAGGCTATCTTAATAAATAGGAAAGCATGGAAATGCAATGTCTAGAGGCTTCAGGAAACATGGCAGATGAGTAAGGTGGATTTCTTTTGGGCAATTTTGCATCTTCAGGCAAAAAGATTTCGAATATTTGGGCTCTTTGTGGGAAAGTTAACTTATGGGATAGATCCATAAGTGCTGCTGGTGAGAATTGAGTCAAGGAGTCAATTTGAGGAACTAAGAGCATTTCATTTATAATTTGAGTAGAAATGGTTATCAAAATGTCTCCATTCTGAGCCATGACTACCCTTTCACAGGGTCATACTTGGCTTGACACCAGGTAATAAGATCAGGGAATTCATGTGTCTTTGGGAAACTGTAAAAAGGTAACAGGGACTCCCAAAACCTAATTGGATCTTGCTGGTCCAGATAATTCTGTTTAAGTCATAAGTGGAGTTCATAAAAATCAAACTGACACTTGGCCTCTACAACTTTGAATAGTGAATCGACAATTGGAATATGGTCAAGGTCAAGCTGGGTTGGGGTGACAATACTTTACTCTGTGATTTGCTTTTTGGATTTTGCTTTTTGGGCCAAGGTGGCATACAGGAAGAAATATGGTTATAAGTGATAGTATCAACAAAAGACTAGAAGTTATGAAATCACTGTATACCTACAAACAATGGAGAATAATTAGAAGAAAGTGACAATAAGGCTAGTTTTGTTTTATTTATAAGATGCAGGAAGGGGTAACATTTTTGTTAATAATCGTAGCGGTTTTAAACGCAAGGGAGCAAGACTGCAACAAATAGATACAATGGGTATTCCGACGGGGGGATAAGCATGTAAAAAGGTAAAAAATGGGAGGAAAAAGCAATGAATAGGTGAGGTGTCAGCTTAGGATTATTGGAGGGATAACAACTTTTTAGCAGGGTGAAAGAGCCATTGGCGGAGAAAACCACGAGTGGTTTACCAGGGGGGTGCATAGAGATGCGAGGGCGACATGTAAGGTTGGGGATTCTGCCATGGAAACCACTTTGTGGACCCCCTTCGTTGATCTGGGTGGAGAGTAGATCAACCATCAGATCATGCACCTTCGTTATTCGAAATTGACAAGACTCTTTGTCATTTATTGATTTGGGTCAAATCAAACTTGCGCGTTATACTATAATTGAAATGCCAAAGTTTATAATCAAAGAATTAATGCCGATTAAGGAATTAATTATATATTAACATAATTTTACAGTGGCGCATTTGGACTAGCAGCCTTTGCATTTATAATAATATGAAATTGCAGCCTTTCTTTTCTTTTTTCTTACCTAACATTTTATTTTTCTTTTGCCTTCTTTATTTAGGGCAGCTAACACTATCATTTTATTAATATGGATGCCTATAAAATATAAAATTGTCCTAACATTTAATTCTTCTTTCTTTTGCATCCGTATCCTAGCTTATCATTTTAAAATTATTTTTGACTAATATGATAATTTATCAAAACCGAATTATGTTACAACATCAGCTCTTGCTGGGGATTACTTCCCCCCGTGGCAGGGTTGGAATTTGACGGGCAAAATGCCCGTCACAAGGCATTTTGACCGTATTTCACGTTTAAAAATTTTAAAA